>OZ026625.1:2396644-2560402 GCA_964020975.1 Hermodice carunculata | reverse complement strand
TTCAGCCTTTATTGGTGCCTTGTACGTTGATAAAGATCTGGAATATTGCCAAGTCTTTTGCCAAGTTTGCTTCTTTCCAAGATTAAAGGTACAGTTGTCAACAGTAATACATGCTCTAAAACTGCATGTTGGATGACTTTTGTATTTGCTCAACACAAAAGAAGAACAGTGTTATGCATGTTATATACACAGGTAATGCATGTTACTGTATAATATACATATATATATATATGTTATATACACAGGTAATGCATGTTACTGTATAATATACATATATATATATATGTTATGTACACAGGTAATGCATGTTACTGTATAATATACATATATATATATATGTTATGTACACAGGTAATGCATGTTACTGTATAATATACATATATATATGTTATATACACAGGTAATGCATGTTACTGTATAATATGCATATGTATATATGTTATATACACAGGTAATGCATGTTACTGTATAATATATATATATATATATATATATATATATATATATATATATATATATATATATATATATGTATATATATATATGTTATTTACACAGGTAATGCATGTTACTGTATAATATACATATATATATATATATATATATATATATATATATATATATATATATGTTATATACACAGGTAATGCATGTACTGTATAATATACATATATATATATGTTATATACACAGGTAATGCATGTTACTGTATAATATACATATATATATATGTTATATACACAGGTAATGCATGTTACTGTATAATATGCATATATATATATGTTATATACACAGGTAATGCATGTTACTGTATAATATACATATATATATATATATATATATATATATATGTTATTTACACAGGTAATGCATGTTACTGTATAATATACATATATATATATATATATATGTTATATACACAGGTAATGCATGTTACTGTATAATATACATATATATATATATGTTATATACACAGGTAATGCATGTTACTGTATAATATAGATATATGTGTGTGTGTGTGTGTGTGTGTGTGTGTGTGTGTGTGTGTGTGTGTGTGTGTGTGTGTGTGTGTGTGTGTTATACACAGGTAATGCATGTTACTGTATAATCATAAATTTTCGTGAGGGATAAATATTGCCAAATTTTCCTGAGGAAATCCAGTTCGGTAATATTAAACTCGGGAAAACTGTAGCACATTGAATGTGGAATGTCAGCATGCATAAAATCGGGAAAACAAAACTCATAAAATTCTGATTTGTCATGTATTTGGGAATTTTGTCTTCGGGAATATAAATGATTATACTGTACACAATGTATATACATATACAGGCAAGGCATGTAATGTTATGTGCAAGTTTACCACCAAATTGTTGCGTTCACCACAAATTTTACAAGTTTAACTAATATTTGAAGGAATTTGTGCAGGCAGAAATTAGTGATTATGTAAAAAATGAGGGCACTTTTACTTTTATGGCATTGGGATCAGTAAAAAAAAAAAGAAGCGCATGAAAGTAATAACTTTTCTATGGACAGGCGTTGCTGGTACATCTCTACATAGAGTTCTCTAAGGCAATTGTAAACTAGTGAGTTATTTATTTTATTGTGATTGACCAGCTAGTATGCATGTGGGCAAAGATTTTATAAAAGAAAAAGATGCTGATCCATTTATGAATTATGAAAAAAAAAAAAAAAAGAAAGAGGGAACAAAAAGTACAATGTGGGTGTTGATTTTATTGTGTGGTAATAATCTATTATAACTATTGTTTCTTTCAGCAATTTATTCTGAACCAGGACTGGAATGATCCGAAGTCACAATTACAGCAATGCTGCCTGACCCTCAGAGAGCTGGACGGCGGAGAGCCAGACATACCTACATACAAGTAAGACTGTTACATAGCCAGACATACCTACATACAAGTAAGACTGTTACATAGCCAGACATACCTACATACAAGTGAGACTGTT
Organism: Hermodice carunculata; assembly: GCA_964020975.1. NCBI lineage: Eukaryota > Metazoa > Annelida > Polychaeta > Eunicida > Amphinomidae > Hermodice > Hermodice carunculata. The sequence goes on along the minus strand of OZ026625.1, from coordinate 2,558,437 downwards.
ACATAGCCAGACATACCTACATACAAGTGAGACTGTTACATAGCCAGACATACCTACATACAAGTGAGACTGTTACATAGCCAGACATACCTTCATACAAGTAAGACTGTTACATAGCCAGACATACCTACATACAAGTGAGACTGTTACATAGCCAGACGTACCTACATACAAGTAAGACTGTTACATAGCCAGACATACCTACATACAAGTGAGACTGTTACATAGCCAGACGTACCTACATACAAGTGAGACTGTTACATAGCCAGACATACCTTCATACAAGTAAGACTGTTACATAGCCAGACATACCTACATACAAGTGAGACTGTTACATGGTCAGACATACCTACATACAAGTGAGACTGTTACATGGCCAGACATACCAACATACAAGTGAGACTGTTACATGGCCAGACATACCTACATACAAGTGAGACTGTTACATAGCCAGACATACCTACATACAAGTAAGACTGTTACATGGCCAGACATACCTACATACAAGTAAGACTGTTACATGGCCAGACATACCTACATACAAGTAAGAATGTTACATGGCCAGACGTACCTTCATACAAGTGAGACTGTTACATGGCCAGACATACCTACATACAAGTGAGACTGTTACATGGCCAGACGTACCTACATACAAGTGAGACTGTTACATGGCCAGACTTACCTTCATACAAGTAAGACTGTTACATGGCCAGACATACCTACATACAAGTAAGACTGTTACATGGCCAGACATACCTTCATACAAGTGAGACTGTTACATGGCCAGACATACCTACATACAAGTAAGACTGTTACATGGCCAGACGTACCTACATACAAGTAAGACTGTTACATAGCCAGACGTACCTACATACAAGTGAGACTGTTACATAGCCAGACATACCTACATACAAGTGAGACTGTTACATGGCCAGACATACCTACATGCAAGTGAGACTGTTACATGGCCAGACATACCAACATACAAGTGAGACTGTTACATGGCCAGACATACCTACATACAAGTGAGACTGTTGCATGGCCAGACATACCTAAATACAAGTGAGACTGTTGCATGGCCAGACATACCAACATACAAGTGAGACTTACATGGACAGACATACCAACATACAAGTAAGACTGTTACATGGCCAGACATACCAACATACAAGTAAGACTGTTACATGGCCAGACATACCTACATACAAGTGAGACTGTTACATAGCCAGACATACCTACATAAAAGTAAGACTGTTACATGGCCAGACATACCTACATACAAGTAAGACTGTTACATGGCCAGACATACCTACATACAAGTGAGACTGTTACATGGCCAGACATACCTTCATACAAGTAAGACTGTTACATGGCCAGACATACCTACATACAAGTAAGACTGTTACATGGCCAGACATACCTACATACAAGTAAGACTGTTACATGGCCAGACATACCTTCATACAAGTAAGACTGTTACATGGCCAGACATACCTACATGCAAGTGAGACTGTTACATGGCCAGACGTACCTACATACAAGTGAGACTGTTACATGGCCAGACGTACCTTCATACAAGTAAGACTGTTACATGGCCAGACATACCTACATACAAGTAAGACTGTTACATGGCCAGACATACCTTCATACAAGTGAGACTGTTACATGGCCAGACATACCTACATACAAGTGAGACTGTTACATGGCCAGACGTACCTACATACAAGTGAGACTGTTACATGGCCAGACGTACCTTCATACAAGTGAGACTGTTACATGGCCAGACATACCTACATACAAGTAAGACTGTTACATGGCCAGACATACCTTCATACAAGTGAGACTGTTACATGGCCAGACATACCTACATACAAGTAAGACTGTTACATGGCCAGACATACCAACATACAAGTAAGACTGTTACATGGCCAGACATACCTACATACAAGTAAGACTGTTACATGGCCAGACATACCTTCATACAAGTAAGACTGTTACATGGCCAGACATACCTTCATACAAGTAAGACTGTTACATGGCCAGACATACCTTCATACAAGTAAGACTGTTACATGGCCAGACATACCAACATACAAGTAAGACTGTTACATAGCCAGACATACCTACATAAAAGTAAGACTGTTACATAGCCAGACATACCTACATACAAGTAAGACTCTGCATTTATAAGCAAAACTTTACGCATTTAGCTAATTCTCATTTGCCACGTTCATATTTATTCTTTATTATGTGGGTTGTCTTAGCTAAATATTTAGCTTAGACAAGGAGCCGCTACTCAGAGAGACATGTACGGGTAAAAGGCTCAGAAACAAGTTGAGTAGTTACCCGCTGAAGACCCTTTAATTTATTTGGGCTGATACAGCCTATGTCAAAATTTTACAGAGGAACGTGTGCAATATGGACAATAGTAATTCCATATGTATATAGGTTAGACAGGGACAGGTTAGCTTATGGAGAGTAAAGAGTTCGAACTGCGGAATAGGATATTGACTACTAGGAAGTGGTTCTGGGCAAAAAGACACAAATACAATAGCCATACAAACCTACATACAAGTAAGACTCTGTTGCATAGCCAGACAAACCTACATACAGGACTTGCTTGCATCGGCACAAATTTTTTTAAAAAACTCTGCTGAACAAAGGTCAAAGAGCTAAGAGAATGACTTGGGAATCTTGCAGGTCATCTGCAAATTTTTGTTACAATACAGTCCACAGTTTTCAAGTTAAATCCATGTAACATTCAGGACTGCTAAATGGTAGGAAAATCTAGATTGCTATTGATGCCGGTGGTATCATGTAATATATGGACCAAAGTGGGAACATTTTGAGAAAACTATGTTTTCTAACAGTTTTCTGTGAATTATTTCAAACTTGTCAGAAATGTCAATCAGGCAAAAAAAAGAGAATATGTTGAAATTTGGTGGCACCATAAGAGTATATGGATGATATGGACCAAATTTGTTGAAAACACATCAAAATCCATGTTTGAAAAAGAATAAGAATAATTATACCAAATGTATCACAAATGTGTGTCATGCACAGAAGTGTGATGTTGCATAATACAGATGACCTTGCCCTACTTTCTCAAGGTCATGGAGGCAATACATTTCAGGAAATGATTTTTAAGTGATGGTTATTACATTTGGTTGTGTGGTCATGTATCCATGTACCATTGCAGGTGCATTATACAAATGATAGTCCAAGTTGTATGGACACCTGATGGTGACATACTGGTGATATTGATTAGAACTAACATGAAAAGTGCCAAAAAACACAGTGAATTTATTATTGAAAAAAATAAATGGACATGCAGCTACAAAATTGACACAAAATATGCATTAGTCTACCAGTCAAATTCTGGGTGACGTATTTTTCGAGGTTATTTATCACTTTCGAAAGGGAGACTTAATTCAATGATGAGGAAAAAAATCAGGCTAATGATACCAAATGTATCACAAATGTGTAAGTTTGATTTTGCATAATATTGATGACGTTGACCTACTTTTCAAGGCCACAGAGGGAACACATTTGAGGAAATGATTTTCTTTTTATGATGGTCATGTCATTTGAACTTGTTTACATGTATTAATGATTACGGGAACATAATACATGTACATGTACAAAGAAAAGCCTGAGATGTGCAGTTGTAGTGGCGCCACTGGTGGCATTGATTGGAACTAAAGCCATAGATGTCAAAAACACATTCAGTTCATTATTGTGGCAATAAATTGAGACAAATTCCGAATTGTGCAAACTTTGTTAAATTTTAGGTGACCTTGACAAATTGTTCAAGGTCATTAAGCACTCGTAAAGGACACTAATTTCAACATGTGGAGAAAGAATCAGGCTAATGATACCAAATGTACCACAGTTGTGTATTATATTTGTAAGTTTGATATTGTTTAATGTGGATGACAGGACCTGCTTTTTCAAGGTCACAAAGGAAATACATCACAGAAAATTATTTTCAGGGATGATCTTGTGTGCATTTTTCCATATATCAATACAAGAACATAAGACAAAAGTCTATGAGGTGTGGGGTCATGATGGCGCCACTGGTGTTATGTATCGGAACTAACTTGATAGTTATCAAAAACACATGAAATGCATATCATTGTGATCATGAATTGAGATGGAACTACAAAATTTACACCAACTACATGTTATGCCAAATTTGGATGACTTGGCCTATTTGTCAGCATCATTTAGCATTTGAGTGAAGGACACAAAACTCAATAAGTTGAGAAAGAATATGGCTTATGATACCTGGTGTGCCATAAATGTGTATCATATGGAAGTGTGATATTGCACAATGTGGATGACCTTAACCTACTTTCTCAAGGTCACAGATGATTGCATTCCAGGAAATCAATTTTATGTGCTGGCAATCCAATGATATGTCAGCAGAGCATTGGGCCCTTGGGCCTTTTGTTTACTCAGCTGATTGCTGACTTGGGAAGTACTAGATGAATACCATTTTGGCATTTGTGGAAGTAAATTTCTCAAAAAAATGCTAATTTGGTGAGAAATGAGCATATGGCCCTGTCTCTGACAGTGATGTGACCTGGACACCCCCCGCAATCGCCAGGCATCAAACCCGTGCTTTGTGGTGTGAAATTGATATGCATGTGGCATATTATCATTAATCATAATTAAAAGTTAGCAAATAGAATTATTTTAAAAATATTATAGTAAAGATTAAGGCTGAAAAGTTTGAAATGGAGAGGGGCAGATTCCTCTAATTTTCATGGCCTGGCCTTTTGTAGTTTCAATTTGTGGACATAACTGTACGATTTTGTTTTTCATCTGCAGAGTAATAGAGTCAACAGGTCCCACAAACACTCGGAAGTACACCGTGGCAGTGTACTTCCGTGGAGAGCGGTTGGCAACAGGCACTGGCCATAGCATCCAGCAAGCAGAAATGTCTGCAGCCAATCATGCCCTGGAAGAGAAAGCAGGTAAGAGTCTCCTGCCGAAGTTGTATGCATTGTTCTGAGGGGCTGGTCATTTTTTCACAATTTATAATTGTCATGACAGCGAGACTATAGAACTTGGCTAATGCATTTCTGGTATTGAAGACATTGAAGTGCTGCAGCATATGCATGCATGCATACATACATACATACATACATACATACATACATACATACATACATACATACATACATACATACATACATACATACATACATACATACATATTTAGACAAATATGACAAAACAGAGTCCTGTATTGAGCTGCCATTTTGTCCAGCAGTTTTCATCAGCCCGTCTGCTGTCTGCATTATACAGTTTGGAGCCAAGGGAGATGGGTATATTTAGGCAGTCTGTCAATGTCACTCTCACTGTGGTTCTCCAGGCAGTTACCACATTGTATAAAAAGTGTCATTTTTCTCTTCTTTTTTTTCAGATCTGTTCCCCCAGTTGGCTCACCAGAAACGTTACATAGAAAAGAAATACAAACGTAAACGACGGACCAGACGCATTCCTGCAAAAACTGGGCCATGTAACCCCGACTGGGAAACTAAACAGCATGAGACGGAGAGAAAAGACAAGGCGTGGCAGACATGAGGCTGGCCAGGGCAATATGGGTGGCTCTCCAGACATTTTCATGTCAGGTGGTAAAAGCCTTAGTCAGAGGCTATCACTGTGTCACATCTAACTGGTGAACTGCTGCGTCTAGTTGAGTTCAAAAATGAGAAATTTTTGTACTTAAGGTAATGTCCAACCAGTTATGGATCATTTTGAGATTTTGGGACAGTTTGGTAGACATATATCTTATCTTATGCTTTGTCAGAATTTGTCAGTTCAAGTCCCAATACAATCTGAAGAAACTAAGAAAATACTTTTAATGCTGACATGGTTGTCAATGGACCGGGTTGACCTTGGAATCTTGATCACAGACAATAGGTATTTGCACCAAAATGTCCAGTCCATGTGGATATTACTCTAAAACTAATTATCTAATTTTGATCAAATAAAAAAAAACTGATTTACCCGAAAAATTGTCTAGAGGAAAAAAGCATATCAGGCATTTTCTAAGAAATGTGCAATTCTCTTTCTAAATGTGTGTCAAAATGAAGACTTCACCAACTTTATCACTTTTGACAAAATCAGCCATTTTGTAATTTTTGTATCACCACTGCAAAAAAAAAAAAAAAAAAAGGATGCAGTTATGAAAAATCCCTGATACACTTTTGTAGACACATGTATTGAGATCTTAATAGCACAAATTTGACCATTTTATCGTGAACATTTTTTTGAGAAGTATTCAAAATTTCACCAAAAACACATTTTGCCTAAAATGCTTATGTTCATATAACAACTTTGAATGTAGAATTATTGCGTCATTTGTTCCGACATATTCCTCAAAGCCTTGTGGTTGATAAAGTAAGTAGGTTTATCATATGGGACTGTGTGTTTCTGTGATATTTGGCCCAAAAGTCACTGGGCCAGCTTGGGACATTACCTTAAATGGAACGTATCTGTGATGAAATTGGATGCACACATGTACATGATGTGTGTAGTCCAACAACGTGGATGTACACAATGGGTTGTTATAAGTGGAGTGTGAAGCTGCTGTGGTGCCACTGGGCCACCTCGACAGTTACTTCCACAGCCAATAACCGAAATGAGAGCATATTGCTCCACAGTGTCTCTGTTGCGGTCCCGCGATGGCGCAACAAAATAGGTCTCGCAGCGAGGAGTGGACTTGTGACTGATAGGGTGTCTGCCAGTGACCTCTGTCCCTACATTTCTTCCATTAGAGTGGCTAACACTGGCTGGTGCTCGCCTTTTGAATGCTGCCATATTTTTGACTGATAATCAATATTACAGATCAACAATTTGAATGCAAATTGTAGACAAGACACGTCATCGCAGCTTTCCATGGTGTTAGTTGGGCTTGTGCCATTAGCATGCATCCTGCATCAAGGAAATCTGTTGACTTCAGGCGGTTCATGAAATTGCGTCAATAAAGTTGATGTAGCCACAAGAATTGATGCTCGGTGTGCCTCACGTGAGGTTGAGCTGGGATCATGTCTTCAGTGGTAAATGCCACTCTAAATTGGCGCCATCGGGCAGGACACTTGTGTGTTGATGTATTGTAGCAGTGGCCCGGATCCATCAAATGGACAGTTACCTGGGCTCATTTTTTTCCATGTCAGTTTACTCCAAAACGCCCAAATATCTCGAGTGTTGTCAATTTTGTACATTGTTTTGTAACCCTTCCATGTACTTTCCCTTGTGCCTTTGATGACACTTTTATGAAATTAGGTACATGCAAAGGATATAAAATGGGGAAAAAAAATGATTACTCATGAAATAAAATGTTCAGAGCATGGTAACTAATTTTTGGTGCAATGAAACAAATACGGCCCAATGTACTGATGGTGTGTGACAAATTTTGCTGCAATTATGTCGTGTTACCATACGTCAACATTTCAGGGAGTTGAGCCATCAACTGGCAACATTGCATACATGTTGGTGTCAATATCGTTTACTTCACGTGGAGATCTGATGAAGTCAAGATGCACAATGTTGATATTTCACCTGCACCACAAAACATTGATGTTGTAACTACACACAAAATGTCAATATTGTATCTTAAGTAAACAAAAAAATAATGTATCATTAATAGAAAATGTGAATATTGTACCTTGAATACTAAATGTTCATATTGTACATTTTGAAGCATTTCAAACTGATGTATTTTACCCCCAAAAGCTTTCAGTGATTTATTTTTTGCATCTGAGGGATACAAAACTAAGGGCAGGTTTTGGTGAAGAATATATGAGACATTTAGTATGCACTAAGCATTTTACAAATTAAGTACATCATATACATGTCCAATGGTACTGTATCGTTATTAACAACAGTGTTCAGAGCTAAAAATACATCAGCTTTGCAGCCAATTTGAAGTCATTTCTCCATCAAAATTTATATATGTAACACATGATTCATTTTTTTATCCATTGATGCATTTCAGTATTTATGTTTCAGCTTATACATCAATCCATATACTAATAGTTCTTGGGACAGTTTTTAGCTGTGGGAAAAAAATACAAACCTGAAGAAGCCATTAAGTTCATTGCTGAGAGTTTCATATGTGATATAATTGATCAAATGTATACAGAAATCAGATTAATTTCCATTCAACTATAACCATTAGATCATTTTCAAACATGGGAACAAATTGCCACAAATCATCAATTACCAGATTACATGATATTTTGTACAGAAATGTTTGTTTGATACTTGTTCTTTTCCATGCAGTAATCTTGTAAAGAAGCTGTATTTGGAGTGCCAAGTTGCATGTTAGTTGTTGACCTTATGTTACTGGTAGACAAAGTATCGCACGTTTTTTAGCTCTGCTGACCTAAGGTCGCAGAGCTTATGGCTTTGCTCATGTCTGTCCGTCCGTCCATCCATCCGTAAACTTTTGGGTTTTGCGTGTGATAAATTTAAAAGTTTTGATGTTAGCCCAATATAACTTTCAGGACTTAAAAGGATGTATGAAAGTCTGGGTTCCTTTTGATATTGCTGGCGCCACCTACAATATTATGTAATATAGGGGTCAAAATGTGAAAATCTTGTGAACACTCTAGCGTCCTTAATTTTAGGTGGATTTTCACAGAATGTAGTGGGAATTGAAATTATGATCCAAAATGTGTTTTAAGATATAAAATTCCATACTTGGAAAAGTAATTGGATTAGACTTGCTAAATTTTTGTGATGTAAAGAGCTTGTCCAGTGCTAGTATGTTATGTAATATGGGTGACCTTGGCTTATTTTTGTGAGGTCACCATGCCTGTAAATTTGAAAGAGGTGATTTTGTAATGACAAGGTGTAGCTGCTACCTCAATGCAAAGAGAACTGAGCCTCCTGATCAAAATTGCACTTGGTTGCATTGTACATAAAACTGTACTTGGTGACCTACTTTTTGGGTCACCCATGACCCGGTTATTATGGAGTTTGAGGCTTGTCCAAATCGATTGTCTTTCTTCAGTAACTTGAAAAGTTATTACCTGATTTGAACAAACAGACCATGAAGGGAAAGCCGGATGTAAAGCGCATATTTTAAACATGACAATTTTCTTATTCGAGTTGAAGGTCAAGGTTAAAAGGCCGGTTTCAATGTAGGGGTCATCTCATGAATGCTCTGCACCCCTCGATTTTTTAGTTTGGCCCTCATAATGTTAAGAAGTTTTAAAGTGTAAGAAAATCTTCATTTACACCAATGTTGGTGGCGCCACCTATGTAATATATAGGTCAAAATGTGAAACTCTTGTGACCACGATACAGTCCATAGTTTTCCAGTCAGCCATATATAACTTACAGGACTTAAAGGATGTATGAAAATCTAGATACCTTTCGATACTGGTGGCCCCACCTACAATATTATGCAATATAGGGGTCAAAGGGTGAATATCTTGTGAACACTCTAGCATCTTAATTTTTGGCAGATCTTCACAGAATGTGGTGGGATTGTGGGGGAGGTCAAAATCTAAGTTGCTAATGATACTAGTGGTGCCACCTATAATTTGATGGAAATTATGAGCCAAAATGAGTTTTAAGATATAAAATTCCATATTTGGAAAAGTAATTAGATTAGACTTGCCAAATTTATAGGATATATAGATCATGTCCAATGCTAGAATGTTATGTAAAATATCAGTCACCTTGACCTATTTTTGTGAGGTCATCATGCCTGTTAAGTTGAAAGAGGTGATTTTGTAATGACAAGGTGTAGCTTGGACATCAATGGCAATGTCAGGACAGCACCAGGGCCATTTGCCTCTTGTATTACATAATCTGGGTGACCTTGATCTTTTGTCCTAAGGTCACTGAGGACATAAAATGAAGGACTCACTGATTGTTGTCTTGGTACATGCAGTAATATCCATCACAGGAATTGCCCAAAGAAGCTATGATTACATGTGGAGTGAAGTACCACCTGGTGGACAAACAAGACACTAAAATCACATAAGCTCAATATGTTCAGAAGCCACTTGAGGACTCGCAACTTTGAAATGATGATATCAGTGCACTATAGCCATGGTGCCAGCAGAGCACAAGGCCCATGGGCCTCATGTTTTGTTTGTGCTTTGTGAAGTTCAACCTTTAATTGCTTTTCTTTCTTTTTTTAGCACAGTTGACTGGTCAGTCATTTGAGCTTATAAAGTGGTCAGTTGTCCATCCTCCCACTATTCACATTTTTTACTTTTGCATTATCAAAATCCACTTCAAACCTGCTGGGGATATACCCTGGGTGGGTCTCTATCAAATTTATTCAGTGGTCACACTCCAGTAATTTTTGTGGGTTTTTTTCTGATTTTTAACTCAGCTGACGTTTGTGCCTTTTTATATCACAGCTGACTTGTCAGTCAGCTGAGCATATAGGATGGTCTGTTGTGCATCGCCTGTTGTCCATCCACTGACTGGTCTCATTTTCAACTTCTTGTCCAAAACTGTTAGCCAGATCAACTTTAGATGTGGTGAGGATGTACCTAGGGTGGGTCTCTACTAAGTTTTTCATATGGCCGTGCTCGGGTGATTTTGTATTTTTTGTATTTTTTTTTTTCTTTTTTTGAATTGCCATTCTAATTGCTTTGAAATTGCATGGAGACACTTCTGGGGACTCCTAGACCTTGATCTGTTCAACAGGTGGGGTTGTCATTCCAACTTTAATTTGTAGGTTTATGCTGCTGGCCCATCTAACGAACAACAAACAAAAATTCTATAATTTAATTCGTGCTAATTAGGGACACTTGAAAATTTTAAATGTTGAATATCGTCCAAACTATTATTATGTAGCGATACAATTAGCCACAAACCAAAGTTGTAGAACGTTAATTTATGCTAATTAGGGACACCTCAAAAGTTTAAATGTTGCATATCTTCAAAACCATTATAGATACATTCTGAATTTAACTCATAGGTTTGTGCTGAAGGTGCATCAAATAAACCACAGACACAAGTTACGTGATATTTAAATTTATGCAACTTTTGGAGGCACACTGACAGATTTGCTTAGTAGCAAATCTTTTTTCTAGTTTGCTTGCACCCTTTTACCTCAGCTGATTTGTCATTTAGTTTAGGTTCTGGGGTGGGTGGAGATCTGTCATCCCACTGGCTGCATTCTTCTGTCCATCTGTTCTCTATTCACATTTTCAACTTTTTATCCAAAATCTTGAACCAGATTCTCTTCAAACTTGCTTTGACCTTGGTAGGGTACCTACCATTAGTTTGTTCAAATGGGTATGCTGCATTGACTTTTTGATTTTTAGCTTTGCTGTCTTGGCTGAGTTAGTCGTCGTCCGTTCACATTTACAATTAGGGCTTCTCTAGAATAATTGGCTGCATCCTCATCAAACTTGTCAGAGATATTCCTCGGTGGACTTCTGCCAGATTTGTACAAATTGTCATTCTCATGTAATTTTTGGATTTTTATTATGCATTTTCAATTTTTTCATTCAGTTACTGGCTAAATTAAATAGGAAAATCTTCCATCTGTGAAACTATGTGACCAATTACATGGAAGTACTTCTGGGGACCTTGAGACCTTACTTTGCTCAAGAGGTGTGACTGTATTCTTTGTTGGTGTTTTTTTAATTTTCTAAAATGATTTTAGATGTAATTTCTTTTCACTTGCCTTTCTCCACACTACAAGTTAGACTCTCCTCAGAGTTGGTGGGACTGTACCTAGTCTCCAGCTACAACAATGTTCCTGTATGTTCCTGCTGCTGCTGCTTTTAGCTCTGCTGACCAAAGGTCACAGAGCTCATGGTCTGCCAATCTGTCCCTAAATTTTTGCTTGTGAACACGATTCAGTCCACAGTTTTCAAGATAACTCCATACGCATAAATTTCAGGACTTATCAAGTGTATAAAAGCCTAGGTTGAGTTTGATATTGATGGCGTTACCTACAGTATTATATAATATATGGGTCAAAATGTAAAAATCTCGTGACTGCTCTAGCATCCTTAATGTTTGATAGATCTTCGTGAAATGTAGTGAGATTATACAGGAGGTCAAAATCTCAGTTACATATGATACTGTAGTGGCGCCACCTATAATTTGATGGATATTATGCACCAAAATGTGTTTAAAGATATAAAATTCCATACCTTGAATTAAAGTGATTGAATTAGAACTGCCAAATATATAAGATATATGACTATGTTCGATGCTAGTTCATTATGTAATGTCAGTTACCTTGACCTATTTTTGTGAGGTCACCAGTTTTTACCCTCGGCACATAAAGTGCTGGAGGATATTATCGTCCCCTTCGTTGTCCATCTGTCCATCTGTTTTGTCGACGTTACTGCTTTATGTCAAAAATACTCACCATAGCTGTACCAAATTTTTGTCACAGAAGGACCTTATGATGGACCAGATTTCTCTTGAAAACCAGCTTCCTCCGATTATTTTAAAACTTTTAATGTATTTATTTGAAGGCCATTTGAGTGGTGTCAACCATGACGTTACCATGATGTCTCAAAAAATTACTGACTGCAGCTTTTCCAAATTTTTGTCAGGGATGTATCTTATAATGGACCAGGTTCCTATTTACAACCAGCTTCCATTTTGTATTTATAAACTTTTTATGAAACTTTTAAGTATTTATCTTCAAGGCCATCTAAGTGGTGCACAAGGGGACAATGTTAATATCCCAACAAGGATCCAACACAGCTTCACCAAATTTTTTTCAGAGATGCACATTATAGTCGACCACATGCCTATTGAAAACCAGCTTCCTCTTATTATTTTTAAACTTGTTATGAAACTTATGAAGTATTAATTAGATGGCTGTCTGAGTGAGACACAGTACAGTGGTCTCTGTCACCAGAACTTGCCCCAAGAACACATCCAAAATTGGTCTTTCATTTCATATACAACAATATGGAAATTTTATGTAAAGTATTCTACTGTGAAATCTCAAAAAAAAAAAAAAATTGCAAAATTGAGGTAGAAAGATTGTGGGCACTGAGGGTAATCCGTTCTCTGAACGCTATTTTGTAAAGTTGAAAGAGGCAATTTTGTCATGGCAGGGTGTAGCTTGGACATCAATGGCAAAGAGAATTGATCCTCCAGATCAAAATTGTACTTGATTACATTGTACATAAACTGTACTTGGTGATCTACTTTTTGGTCACCATGACCCAATGATTGTGGTCTTTGGCGCTTGACCAAGTTCATTGTTTTTCTTCAAAAGCTCAAAAAGTTATTATCAGATTTGAACAACCAGACCAACTGTATAGAAGACTGGACCCGAGACATACATTTTGAACAGTAACAATTTTTTAGTCCCAGTTCAAGAAGTCAAGGTCAGATGGCCAGTTTAGATATGGAGGTCATCTTGTAAATGTGCTGAACCCCACAGGTCTTGAGTGTGGCCCATATAACTTAGGGACTCAAAGTGTATGAATTTAAAATCTATATTGACATCAATGTTGGTGAGGCCACCTACAGTACATAATATATGGGTCCAAATGTGAAAATCTTGTGACCAGTCCAGCAGCTGTAATTTTCTACGGATCTTCATGAAATTTATTGGGAATTATAGAATAGGGCAGAGTCTCAGTTGCTTATGATACTAGTGGCACCATCTATACTTTGATGCAAATTATGAGGAAAAAATGTCTTTAAAGATACAAAATTTCATATCTGGAAAAATAATTGAATTAGACATACCAAATGTATAGGATGTAAAGATAATGTCCAGTGCCAATTTCTTATATGAGATCAGTGACCTTGACCTATTTTTGGTAGGTCACTAAACCTGTTAAGGTGGAAGAGGTGATTTTGTAATAGCAGGGTGTAGCTTGACATCAATGGCAAAGAGAATTGAGCCTCCAGATCAAAATTTCACTTGAGAACATTGTATATAAAACCGTACTTGGTCACCTACTTTTTGGGTCACTTTGACCAAATGATTGTGTGAATTTGACCTATTTTTCAAGGTTATCAAGCACTTAAGAATAGGACATTAATTCAATGTCTTGAATAAGGCAAATGATGACAAAATAATGTACCACAAATGTGTATCTTATGGAAGTTTCATAATAGGGATAACCTTGATTAATTTCTCAAGGTCATGGAGGGAATACATGTCAAGAAATGATTTTGTCATGATGGTGGTCAGCAGAGCATTAGGGCCATGGGCCTCTTGTTCACTTTTTTTTTTGTTAGGTAAGCAACTATGCTGTCATATTTATATCACCTTACCATCCAGAAATAACACTTTCTTCTATCAACCAAATCAATTTTTTTTTTTTCAAAATATGACGTTTCTTTAAATTTTTAGCAATCTCAAGTTGTTACTTTTTTCATAGATGCTCATCTGGCCCTGATAAATACATGAATCTGACCTCCTTCCTGTCAAGTTCTTTGTTGTAGCCTAGGTGGCAGCACTGGATCTCAGTTAATATAAATGCCTCCAATTTGCAAACACTGATGATGGTCTTAAAAAAAAAGTGACTTTGATGTTATTCCAGAGGTCACAGGGTCTGTTCAGGGTGTGCAATGTGCAATCAAGGTCAGCTGAGCACAGGGCCGTCACAGTCCTTGTTTTTTATTTTGTTTTTGTTTTTTGTCTGTACAGAGTTTGATTGTAAGTTAAAGAATGTGCCATTGTAGTTGATCTATTAAGGGTAGGTCACATTGATGGAGAACTGACATTCTTTTCACATTGAACAATTTTTTTCCCCAAATGTTTGTATCTCTTAGCAACCAGTTGTATCTTCAGAGTCTATGATGTTAAGTTGGTATGTTGCATGTGTGATTCAGGTGTAAATGAGTTGGTGCCTTCATTGTGTGATATCAATTAGCAAGATTATTATACAAAAGTGTTTTTTATTATTGTTGTTTTGTTTTTTTGTTTTTTTTTTTTTAAACATTTTATATTACAGCTAATATACCAAAACATGATGGAAATACAGCACTATATGTTTGTGCTCTTTCACACTTTTCTGAGGGACCATGCATTTTTTCCAATAGTTTCAGAAGTATGTATGGAATGCTCTTCCATGACACAATTTCCCAAGTTTGCTAAATGAGTACAAAGTGGTACTTTTGACCAGGATCTTGGTCATAATTCTTGCATCTTTTGCCAAAATTTAGCATGACTTATAGATCTCTCTACCACCCCTCCGGGAAATGTGTGCTCCTGGTATCAAGTACAACTAATGACTGGTCCCTGTGGTCACTGTACGTGTGTTCTTGGATGTTTCATGTCCCACTGCCAATGTGTTGAATAAATTAAGTCTAGGTGACTGTCATGTTTGGTTTCCAAGGTAACCATTTCCAACAATTGGAGCTTTTCTTTTTTGCAGCATTTGTTGTATGTTAAATACATATGCCACTTGAATCTGCAGGACAATATGTAATTCACGATGGAGGGTCTTAAAGGTTTACGTTTTGCTTAAAATTTATGATTGTACAGTAATTTATTATGTTTGCTTGTTGGGAGAGAAAGAAATGTCTAGCAGGTACATGTATTTGATAAAGCCAGTATTATGTCTGTGCTTCCTGTCTTTTTGATGTTTAAATAATTTTATGTGCCTATTTTTAATGATCTTTTACCTGCTTTACCCACTGCCAGGCCATCAATACATGTATTAACTCTTTGACTTGGGGGCTGAGAAGTCATTAAGTCAAAAAACATATCTGGGCTGAAACAGTCAAACGAGTACAACATGTAAAGCCTTTGTCCATTTGAAAGTAGAGCCCCCTCAGGTGGTTCCTGCAGGCATAACAACCTTGTATACATCATCACATGTTTAACCTGCAATAGACAGTATGTAGGTCTAATCAAAAGAACTCTAACAGACACACTTCGTGAACATCTTTATCACATCAATAGAAAAGATGCAAGTCAGCTCTGGGATTTTGCACTCCCAGACCACCAAACGTGGAACCAACAGGTATAGATATTGGAGCATATAAATACTTCTCATGACTTGCAAAAAGCCTTGCAACTCAGATCGACCAGAGCAAAGCATTGGATCTATCAACTGTGCACAACAGAGTTATCCAGCCTGAATGTCATGACCAGATAGGCTGAGTAGCCTTTGTTATGTAACCAAATTTTCATAAGCCTATCTGCTACATAACAGGAATTTCTGGCAACATGAATCCAATTTGGTTCATGTTCGTGGAACTGCAAAACATCTGGGGCTGTCATTTGGTACCTATGCAGTAATAGGTTTATAGCTAGGCAAACTTCTAGACTGTTACTGACTTGTATGTCTTAGTGCTGAGAGTGTCATGGGTTTAACCACTGGCACGGACCACAACAGGTGCAGTCGCTATGATTTCCATCGCTGGGCCATGAACCATGGATCAATAAAATGCTACTTACCTAGCCAAGTTGGATGGGAGGGCTATCAAGGGAATTGTGCAATGCACGTACGTAAATTATGTCCGGGAAGTCGTTGTCTGTTTCTTTAGTAGCTGATGAGTCAGGTGTATTGGCCAAACCAGTCCTTCTGTCCACCATATTGTGTTTGCACTCCACCCTGGCTGAATGTTGAACATTGTTTCATCAATTTGCAACAAGTTTGAGTTTATGCATAAAGCTTCTTGCTGTCACTGCAAACACTAGACACAAATTGGGGGAAAAATGGGTTTGAAGTGGACCTTGGGGACTGCATTGTGTATGATCCTTGCATGTCCCTCCTCGGCAGCCTGCACAGTTTGCCCTTTTTTTTTTTTTTTTTTTGGGGGGGGGGGGGGGGGGGTTGACAGCTGTTTTTCATTTTGTCCATAAGATAGACACAGCAGCACAGAGCTATGTTGAACCAGCAAAACTAATATTCGGTGTAATACTTTGGTGAGGCTGTAGTCAACTCATGCCAGTTGACTTTGTGCATTAACATTGTTCCCTTGGCAACCACACTCACAGCCTTGAAAGTGGAAGTTAAAAATGCTTAAAAACTGATCACCCAATGCTGGTGTTTGTTAGCATCTGGCCTAACCGTAGGTACATATCAGGCAGAACATTGGTGCAGCCATTTTTTTTTTTTTTTTTTTTTTTGCTTCAATAGAAGCAATGTTGTCAGAATGGAGGGATGATGCACAGAGTAGCAATCTATGTGGCACTTTATGTGTGAAAGCTAGCAAGTTGGTACTGGGAAAAGATATGGTGATCCCATTCACAAGTCTTGTCTCTTCATTTTTGCCTGGGTATTTTGAGGGGGAAAAAATGTAGAACATGCGCATATGTCATCTTTGTTTACTTGCTACTTTCTACCGATTGTGGTCTTGCATATTTTGTGTGTATATATGTCAAATGGAATAAATTTTTGAATTGATATTGATTTTCCAATTTATTTTCGACAAAGTGCAACCTTGTCCCTGAGTGTGTATTTATGTGAATGTATTTCGTCTTTCAGACGATTTACTGCACCTGAAATTCTAATTGCAGTGTGCAATCCTAGTTCACTTATGGAGGCCAGTTGAAAGTTTTCAATGTCTATCCACTGGGAACTATTTGTTTTCAATTATTTATTTTATTTGTTTGTTTGTCTGTTTGTTTATTTATTTTAACCAGTTTCAACAAAAGTGATTCACAAAGAAATGCGAATGTTCAGGAATATATTTTGTAGCTGTAAGAATAAAAATGAGAATATGTGTACTATCACTTTGTGTCTTTGAGGTTTTTGAAGACAGAGGTCATCAGCTGTAGCCTTTTTTCAAAGAAGAAACCAAAACATTACTAATTGATTGAATTAAGAATCATAAACATCATTCCAAAATTTGTGGCCCATTTATCAAGAAAAGTTTATTTTATGCGTGATATAATTAATTGGATGAATAAAGAGCGATGAAATAAAATTTTTGATCCAATTCAGGATTTATCCTGCAGTGTTTTAGAAGTGACATGTCATACCTTTTTATTGAATGTGATGTGGGTGTCTTGATATACTGTAAAACCTCCATAAAGTGGGCACCCGTGGGACCAGAGCAAAATGCCCACTTTAGGGAGATGCCCACTTTACAGAGGGTCAGCCATTTTGGGTTGTGTGGATGAGCGACAAAGATAAGGGAGAGGCTATACATATGCATGCATACACATCTACATGTATGCATGTGCACAGATACATGTATCTTAATCCCACAAGAAATAAATGAGAGAAGCGGTTTTTTCAACATTTTGTCTCAAGTTATTTCTGGAACAAAAATCAACTACATGTACTATACATGTAGAAAAATAAAGTCCATGACAGTTCCAAACTCAATGATTACCAGCAGGCACATCAAAGTATCAAACTGCAAGGTTGAGCAAATCACTGAGCGGACACTCATCCACACACCAATTTGCTTTCCAGTAGAGTCAATTGTTCTCTCCGCTTTGATACCTTATTCCTATGGTTAATCCATAAAGCTGTCAAAAGTCATTGTGGACTAAAACAACTGTTGTGCTTTGTTGATGCTGGCCTATACATGTGCTGTACTCTGTTATGATAGGGGCATTACATTTGGTGGTGAGCACTGATAGAAAAATGACACTTGAAGAATTAAAAGTTAAAGATGGCAAGTCCTGATGCAAAAAATAACACTTTTTTACCAAGTAAAATATTAATTGAACAAAATAATAGTGCCCAATTTAACAGATTTTGGTACATGTTTAGGGTGCCCAATGTAATGTAGATAATAGGAAAAATGAAACGGGACCGAAAAAAAGTGCCCACTGTGAGGAGGTGCCCACTTTAGAGAGGTGCCCACACACGGGGGTTTTACTGTAGGTTTGATACAATTTGCCAGTAATGAGTGACCAGGGATGTGATTTACCCTACAAAATGCAAATTGCCTCCACGTCCTTTGACCTTGTTCATAGGACATTACCTGACTTTAAAAAGAACTTTCAGTCCATTTGTTAAAATTCAGTTGTTCTTTTCCAGAGATAATGTTAGTCATATCACTGATTGACCAACCTACTTGAATTCCTGGTGATGCAGTACCAAGTACTTGATAACTTATGTGCTCAGTTGTTAGTGAAATGTTGCCATGGTTACACATAGCTGTTATGATGAATTATTCTGATGCATTGTTTGAAACAGGTATTTCACCACAGAGATTGTACACACCACATCATATCCTGCTTTACTGCCTGCCTACCTACCTACCTACCTACCTACCTACCTACCTACCTACCTACCTACCTACCTACCTACCTACCTACCTACAATGTGTGTAGCTTTTTGCATCCCAACTCATTAATGTCACAAGTGTGGTGTCGAGAAAAAAGAAATGCATACATCAAGATTTGTTGCATCTGTGCTAAATCATTATAGACTCCAAATGATTCTGGTCCTAGGAGTATGGTGAGGTGAGGCGCGGTGTACGTTTGGTTTCAGATCTGTATCTGTGTAGAGTTTATTGCTGGAAAATAAAGCAGTGCTTCATATATTTGCCACACTTTGTGTTTCTTGTTCCATGTATGCCAACATCCAGTGAAATTTGTCAAGGGAAACTCTTGTTGATTGATATATTTTGCAAGTAGACATAGTCTCTTTGCATGCAGCTCGACAATCTGAATTTAATGCCAACTTTGTGATGTAATTGTTAAAATAATACCTGAGTGTATATGTGCTGGATCCTGAGATTAATCAAGGTCTGGGGGGTCCCCAGAAATGTCCCTAGGTAATTTCAAAGCAATTGGCGGAGCAGTTTCAGAGAAAAACCTATTTTTCTGCAGCTGACTTGTGGTCTGGGGATCGATCCCCAAGTGTCCCAAGGCAATTTCAAAGCAATTGGCAGAGCAGTTTCAAAGAAAAAGTTTGTCTCAGCTGAGGTTATAGTATGGTCAGTTGTCCATCCATCTGTCTGTCCACAATTCACATTTTGGACTTCTCCGAAACTGTCGGCCAAATTCACTTCAAACTTGGTGACAATGTACCCATACCTCGGCTGGGTTGCTTCCAAGGGAATTTTGGTATCTTTAATGATTTTTTTTTTTTTGGGGGGTTAGTTGTTTGGCAAAATATTGCAAAAACCTCTTTGAAACCAGTTTGTGGGAGGGTTGAACAAACTTGATCACTACGGATTCCTGATTTTTAACAAATTTTTCAATTCAAGTACTTGTTGGTTAATTGAGTCCATTTCTATCAATTACTATGCAAGTCAATGGAGATTGCAAGTGAAATTTCAATTTTTCAACTTCTCCAAAACCATAAACCAGATTCACTTCAAACATGGTGGGAATGTACCTTGGGTGGGTCTCCACCAAATTTGCTGCAATGGATTTGCTCCACTGATTTCTTAACAAATTCTATTTTATTTTTTTATCTATCTTTTTTTTTTTTAATTTTATTTATTCATTTTTTTTTTTTTTTTTTTTTGCAAAAATGTGAAGAAATTGGGCCCCCAAGACCTTAATTTGCTTAACACATGGCAATGTGATTTTTTAGCTCCGCTGACCTAAGGTTGCAGAGCTTATAGCATTGCTCATGTCCATCCCTCTTTCTGTCTGTCTGTTAACTTTTGGGTTGTAAGCGTGATAACTTTTAAAAGTTTTGATGTTGGCCCAATATAACTCTCGGGTCTAATAGGATGTATGAAAATCTAGGTCCCTTTTGATATTGGTGGTGCCACGTACAATATTATGCAATAAATGTAAATATCTTGTGAGCACTCTAGCATCTTTAATTTTTGGTGGATCTTCACCAAATTTGATGGGATTGTGGGGGAGGCCAAAGTCTTAAGTTACTAGCGATACTAGTGGTGCCACCTATACTTTGACAAATTATGAGCTAAAATGTCTTAAGATGCAAGATTCTGTTTATGGAAGAGTAATTGAATTGACTTGCCAAATTTATAGGATATATAAGCCATGTCCAATGCTAGAATGTTATATATCAGTGACCTTGACCTATTTTTGTGAGGTCATCATGCATGTAAATTTGAAAGAGGTAATTTTGTAATGTCAGGGTGTAGATTGCATGTCAATGGCAAAGTCAAATGAGCCTCCAGATAAAAATTGCACTTGATTACATTGTACATAAAACTGTACTTGGGTGACCTACTTTTTGGGTCACCATGACCCAGTTATTATGGAGTTTGGCACACGTCCAAATCTATTTTTTTTTCTTCAATAACACGAAAACTTACCGATTTGATCAAACAGACCATGTATGGAAAGCTGGATGTGGGGCCGTATTTTGAATACGAACAGTTCTTTAATCTGAGTTAAAGGTCAAGGTCAAATGGCCAGTTTAAATATAGGAGTCATCTCGTGACACCTCTGCACCTCACTATTTTTCAGTTAGGCCCATATAATGTCGAGAAGTTATAACATGTACGGAAATCTTTGTCCACAACAATGTTGGTGGTGCCACCCATAGTATTAAGTAATATATAGGTCAAAATGTGAAAATCTTGTGACTGCAATACCATTCACAGTTTTTAAGTTGGCCCAATATAACTTTCAGGACTTATACTACAAATGAAAATCTACGTCTCTTTTGATATTGGTGGTGCCACGTACAATATTATGCAATATAGAGATCAAAATGTGCATATTTTGTGAACAGTCTAGCATCTTCAATTTTTGGCGGATCTTCATCAAATTTGGTGGGATTGTAGGGGAAGTCAAAATCTGAGTTTCTAATGATACTAGTGGCGCCAAGTATAATTTGATAGAAATTATGAACCAAAATGTGTTTTAAGGTATAAAATTCCATATTTGTAGAAGTAATTGAATTAGACTTGCCTAATTTAGCAGATAGATAGATCATGTCCAATGCTAGAATGTTATGCAAAATATCAGTCACCTTGACCTATTTTTGTGAGGCCACCATGCCTGTAAAGTTGAAAGAGGTGATTTTGTAACTGGAGGGTGTAGCGTGGACACCAATGGCAATGTCAGGACAGCACCAGACCTATGGTTTTTTTAATCACATAATCTGGGTGACCTCCATCTTTTGTCCCAAGGTCACTGAGGACCTAAAATGAAGGACTCACTGATTGTTGTCTTGGCACATGCAAAAATATCCATCACAGGAATTGCACAAATAAGCTTTGATCACATGTGGAGCGAAGTGCCATCTGGTGGACACATGAGACACTAAAATCACATAAGCTTGATATGTTCAGAAGCCACTTGACGACTTGCAACTTTGAAATGAAGATGTAGGTGCAATATAGCCATGGTGTCAGCAGAGCATTAGACCCATGGGCCTCTTGTTTCTATATTTTTAAAGAATTTTTTGTGGGATGCTGGAGAGGGTGTAAAAAATGTGTTTTCTTTGTAATCCCCATTTGCTTGCATGGTAATCAATTGGAATGCATGCATGCATTAACCGGCAGGTACCCAAATTGATAAATTCATTACAAATCAGGGATCCAGTGAATCACCACCAAGTGAATCTTTTTTTGATAAATCCTTCCACAAGCTACATTTCTGCCAAGTTTCAGAAAAGTCTGAGTGAACTACGCAGAGCTCTCACAGGATCCAAACCTCTTTCCTCCACGGAAAAAACCGTATCCATAGCACAGAGGGTAAAACCCTTAAAGGCTGTAGCTGGATCTCCAGCCAATTGGTACTTTGCAAGGAAGTCCAAGTGAGGCCTCAGTGTCACCTGGGAGTGGTCAGGGGACCATTGGATTTGATTGTGTGCTAGAGCATGGATTTCGCTTGTTCTAGCCCTCAAAGCGGGTGTCAATAGAAAACAAGTTTTCCACATCCATACTTGATCAACCCTTTGGGGTTCCTCTAGGCACTAAACAGGCCATTTCTTCAGCACAGTCAAGATCAGGAGCAGGTCCCACCAGGGCAGGACTTGCCTATCAGCAGGTCTCTTCATGTATAAGGTGGCAATGAGTGCCAACAGATAAGGATCGATTCCAATGCAAATGTCCAGGACTTTTGTGAGGGACGAGGAGACGGCTGATCAAAATCCCCCAACAGTTCTTGAGCTCTTGCCAAGGACTTGCCACTGGTAAAGCAGGAAGTTGGAAATGTCTGAGACCATGGATATATTTTCCGATCGGTGCACCAATCTGAAAATACATTCCAACAAACTATGTAAACTGTTGGAGAAGAGGATCGAAGCCCGCTTCTGGCAAATCTATCTGCAACCAAATCCAAGAAACCTCTGTCGCCGATGTGCTGTGCAACAAACACCAAGCGTGGGGGTTGAGCATTGGAGGGTTTCTGTGGAATACACTCATACAGAAGTATCAGCCATGCTGGTAAACATAGCAGGGGCTCAACACTTAATTCCCAGAGGTCCATGGGCCAACATGTTCTCAGGCGCCAGGATCAGCCTGCAGTTGTGGGACTGAACCTTCTGCAGCACCTGTGGAGGTGGAAAGGTGTAAGCCCAAAGGTTGTTTCAGTCCGTGGCTAGAGCATCCACAGCTACCACTAGGACCTGAGATTGGCGAAACATATACTGGTAGTGTTGCGTTTCCGCTTGTCGCGAACAGATTAATATGTGGAGTTCCACACTGGCCCACATGGCCTGAATGACCTTGGCACACAGAATGCATCCTTGAGGTCAAAGGTCATCATCCACTCCAGGGGCCGCAGGGCAGCTGCCATTAACTGGACAGTCTCCATCCCAAAGGATGGGACTACCAAGAAGCTGTTCAGCATTAACAGGTCTATAACTGGGCGCCAGTGTCCGTCCCTCCTGGGGACAAGGAAGAGTTGGTTGTAGAACCAGGGCTAACCAAGATTTCTGACTAGCTCTATGGCACACTTGCTCCGAAGCTTCTGCATTGTCCCTAGGACGCCAAAGCTTTGGGTTCTTTTATGGGCAGCATGAGCCACATGGGTTTGCAGCTTAACTGAGGCCTGTCTTTGCTGAAGGGTAGCGAATAGCCAGGTCTTGGGATATTCAAAACGAATGAATTGTCTGTAATGCACTCCCATTGCGTGCGGAAGGCGGAGAGACAACCACCAACCTGGCGCTCTGAAACATCGGTAGCCCTGGTAGAGGGTGACCCGGAGACTGGGTGGTCCAGCGTTCAAGAGTCAGGAGTCATGAGGCTTGCCTGACTTCTTGCCTTTGCTGCAGCATTTGCCTTTCTCGGAACACTGTCTGCTCTTCCTAGGACGTTGCGGTACTGAGGTCAGTAGGCAAGTCAAAGGGATGGTAGGTGCAGTCTGAGTGCTAAACTTTGGAGCTACGTCTGCCAAGGACGAAACTGACCAAACAGTGTCAGTGAGAGCCTTGGTGCGAATCTGTTCTGGGGAGCAGGCCCTACGATCCTGCATCCAACGAACAACTTCCGCCATCTCTCCTCCGAACAAGGTTCCAGAGAAGGGAGGCCCCATTCTGGCTCTGTGGAATAAGAAGTCAGGCAATGGCTGACCCCAGAGGTAGGCATCCCTTCGCAACAAAGGTGCACCTCCAGCATGCAAGCAATTGGGACCTGGTGGTCAACAGCTCACAACAATGAAGCTGCAAGTAATAATGCCTGGTTGAGCCAGTCCTACACAGCTTCTGGAATGTGCACAGAGCCCTTGAGGTTGCCAGGAGAAACCTCAAAGCAGCCAAGGAGACATCTGAATACAATGCCATAAAGTCGGATCTCCTGACATCCTCTTCCAGCTTCGGCAGACACAGTGATGTACTTCGACTGCAGAGCATCAAATTTCTCCCAATTCAAATCCACTGAGAGTGGATGGGAGGGAAAGATCTGTTCAGACACAGAGTACCATGGTTGTCCCTGGACGGCTGGCTTTTGGAGGAGTCCTCCTTGCCATAGATAGCTGGACGTCAGTGGCTCTACAAAGACTTGTTCCACAAGTCTTACCTCTGAGCTTGCTGGTTGTAAAACTCAGCTACAAAGGGCAAAAAAGGGATAGGGGTCTTCTGACGTGTATCCTCCAGGGACAAGCCCCTGCAGGACATTGTAATGACCTTTCCTCCACAGGTGGGACTACTGCTTGGTCTTCCACCAGGCTCTGAATAAGGGCTTTGAGGTGTTCAAAGCATTGCAACAGAGCTAGAAGGGTGTCCATGGAGGCAGAAGCTGGTTCAACCCGCTCCACAGGTGCCACTGGGCTTGGCAGCTCAGAGTATAAGCAGCGTGATGGTTGACAAGTCAACCCTGGCCCTGCCCTGCTAATGGAAGAGTCCGACTGCAGGAGCTCATCCTACTCCGTGGTGTCGAGGTCCGAAGATTCACGACTCATGAAGGGAGCAGTGAGACTCAAAGCCTTATCAAACAATGGATTTTTCGCAGGCAATGGGGCAGTGCCTCTGGTAGCTGAACGTCTGTCACCACACTCTGCGAGGAAGTAGCAAAGACTTCCATGGAAGTAATAACAGCGTCTACCTGCTCTGCCCATGTGGGGCTAGAGAGGGGGGCTTCAGGAGTGCTTGCTGTGGGGGCCACAGCTGCCACTGATTAAAGTCCGCTGGCCGGAAAGCGCTTGCTGGAGTTGCAAAAACTCCTGAATCTCTGGGGGGTTCAAAGCAGGGGCCACAGCTGCCACCCACTGAGAAATCTGCAGGCAGGAGGGGTCCTGCTCAAGTTCCAAAAACTCCAGAGCCCTGGGGCCAAGTCAGAGCTAACTCAACACAGAGGCAGCAAGCTGCTCTGCTGAGAGTGCTCGCACACAGCAGGGGTACCGCCAGGTTTAGGTGAAGACGAAGTCTCCAAATGCAAGCGTTGTTCATTACAAGCTCGAGTTCCGCCTGCCTCTCCAAGGCAACATCAAGGTCCTAACTCAAAACAGATCTCAAATTATCAAGTGAACAGTAAATTTCATGTCGGTTGTCCTGTGACCTTGGGAATGAGATGAAGGTCCAAAAATCACTCAAGCATGACCACGTGCACAAACTACGTAGACACTTATAAAAGGTACATCCCTACCATGTTTGACACAAATCTGGCCAAAATTATTTAAGTTATAACCATTACAAGAAATTCCTGTGTCAAACTTTCTTGTTGAAACTTTTTTCAAGATTTTCCCAACAAAATAATCAAAAAATCACTGGAGCATGAACATTTCAACAAAATTTGGTAGAGATCCATCCAAAGTACATTGCCATCAAGCTTGAAGTCAATCTGACAGATTGTTTCTTCAGAAGAGTCCAAAATGTGAATTAGCATTAGAATGCCCATTTATTTACATAGTAATCAATAAGAAAGGTCCATTTACTGATAAGTACCCAAATTGAAAAAAAAAAAAGAAAAAATTAAAAATATGGGATCTACAGCAGTGCCACCTAGTGAACAATTTTTCTTGACCCCACAAGGAACATATCCACAAACACCCAAAAAATCATTTAAAAAAATAGAAAATTGCAGTGTCACCTGATAAACAAATTCAGAACTAGAAGTCCCTTGGAGTGCTCCAATGCAATATCAAAGTAATTGGGTCAGCAGTTTTGCAGAAGATTTTTTAAGATTTGCCCCCCCCCCCCCCAAAAAAAAATTGTTTCAAGTCCAAAACTCACTGGAGCATGACCATTTGAACAAACCTGGTAGAGACCCACCCTGGCTACATTGCGAGCAAGTTTGAAGTCAATCTGGATGACAGTTTCAGAGAAGTAAAAAATGTGATTTAGCATTAGATTGCCCTCGACTTGCATATTAATCAATAAGAAAGGTGCACTTACCTGTACCCTAATTGAAAAAAGTGTTGAATATCAGGACTCCATAGCAGTGTCACCTAGTGAACAACTTTGTTTGAACCTTGCACAAAGAACATGTACACTAAGTTTGAGCTTAATTGGAGTGACGGTTCTCGAGAAGTTAAAAGAAGCAAAAATACACCCCAAAAATCATAAAAATACTGCAGTGCCACCTGTTGAACAAATGAAGAACTAGGAGTCTCTAAGAGTGTTCCTGTGTGATATCAAAGAAATTGGGTGAGAAGATTTGGAGAAGATTTTTTTAAGGTCTGCTCTCTCCCCCCCCCCCCCCAAAAAAAAAAAAAAAAAAATCATAATCTTAACATCACTGAAGCGTGACCATTTGAACAAATTGGTAGAGACCCACCCAAGGTACACCCCCACCAAGTTTGAAATAAAGTTGGCTGATGTTTCAGAGAAGTTGAAAATGTGACTTGTTGACGACACACGCAGGACATGAGATTAGCTCAGCTCACTGACAAGTCAGCTGATCTCACAATTACGGATGCTGGACTGGTCACAAGATTTTTACATTTGGACCTGTAGATTACAGAATACTACAGGAGGCACCACTAACATTGATGTCGACAAAAACTTTCATCCACTTTAGAGTCCTAAAAGTTATATGGGCCTATTAACTCAAAATCTGTGGGGTGCAGAGCATTCACAAGATGACCCCTATACTTCTACTGGCCATTTGACCTTCACCTTCAACTAGGATTAAAAAATTGTTAATGCTCAAAATGTGTGCCAGCAGAGCTACAAATACAGACTACAGTTGCCAAAAGTATCCCTATGTAATTTAGAAGCAATTGGCTTTGCAGTTTCACAGAGGATTTTTTTAAGACTTGGTAAAAAAAAAGAACAAACCAGACATCCCTTCAATGCAAGTGTTGACTGAAGGTTCCGCCATTTGCTCAAATTAGGTCATGGTGACACCAAAACCTGATCACTTCATCTTGCCAGGTAAGACAAGCATATTTGAGCAAAGTACATGGAAGCATTCTGTAGATATTGCTGGAACGAGAATAGCACATCCGGATGGACATCCTGACGGATGGACAGACAACCCGAAAACGGAAAGGGCGGACCTTCAAAAACCATAAAGATTTCAAAAATCACTGGAGCATGACTATTTAAATAAACTTGGTAGAGAGTTACCTAAGGGATACCTTTACCAAGGTTGAAGTGAATCTGATCTGTGGTTTTGTAGAAGTCAAAAATGTGAATTATGGAGGAACGACAAACCATCCCTTAAGCTCAGCTTACTGACAAGTCAGCTGAGCTAAAAAGTACTGCCTGGTATGCATTAGCTCCATGACCTTCCAAAAGTAGGCCATGGTCACCTTTATTATGCAATATCTAAATTCTCTATATGATACGCATTGGTAGTACATTTCATAATGCTAGTCTTCGGATTTCTTAAAAAGTAGAATTAAGGGTCCTGTACTACATCTTAATGACCTTGAAAATTATGTCAAAGTCATGCAAAATTAGGTAAAATTTGACAATTGGCCCAATGCATATTTGTTGTACATTTAAAAGTTGCATCTCAATTCATAATAAAGATAATTGATTTAAAGTACTTTTTACATGTGTAATGGTAGTTCCACTTCAATACCACCAGTGGCGCCACTGTGCTCCATACACCAGACTTTTGTCTGCATAATATTTCTGTAATGGTACTTACGTGCAAAATTTCAAATATAGTGACCATAACAAAAAGTTATGTTGAAATGTATTCCCTCTCGGACCTTGAGAAAGTACTTCAATGTCATCCATATTTTGCAATATATAACTTCTACTTAGGAATAAGGATACATATTGTGATACATTTGCTATAATTAGCCTTATTCTTTCATAATGATATTAATGCATTAAAACACAACATATACATGAGGACAGTAAAACTTACAGCACCAGCTCCCACCCACCCTCACTCACTCTCGCCCCCACCCCGCCCAAAAAAGCTGCTGTAAGTACAAATGTCAGCCTTAGCAATATGGTGATAAAAGGAAAACAGAGTCTCATTTTATATTCTTAATTTTATTCCAACACAGGAATTAAAATCAAATAAAGAAATATAAACCCACATTTACACCTTCTTTGTGACCAGAATTTAGACCTACCTACCATGTATGGAACTCCAAGATTGAGCAGAAACAGACGTGGTACATCCTTCACAATTATGTTGCTGTTGATGTGACCTATTGCATGTGTAATGGCATGCGACAGTCAAAAAGCCAAACTGGATTGGCCCTGGTGCATTGACCTCTGGGACTGAGTGCAAAAAGGGGCGGCCCTTTCTTATGTTGTAAGTGACATGTCACAAGCTGCACAGGTCATGGCATGTGACAAGCACCAAGCAGCACCTGATTGGTGGGATTTTTTCACCTGTCCATACACTTCATGAGCAGACAAAATGCAAGGTTTTAAGAAAGACAAATTAGAATGGTTTTGATATAAAAGTAGACTCCACCAATGTAAGAATTCATTTTCTCTGTACAAGATAAATAATGATGTCCATGTGAATTTGAGGTTGTTAGCCATTATGTCCATATCATACATGTCAATCCATTACGTCCCTGTCATACATGTCAATTACACAGCATTGTTGTCAATATAATTAGCATAACCAAGGTTAACTTAATCCATGCTGTCAGTCCTGGATTTTTCCAATGGACCATATTTACCTACATTTAAGATCAAAATTGCATGAAAAATGTTGTCCACGTAACAGTGACTGGCTATTTCTGTGTGCCAAGACGGCCATGTTGTATTCCCTCAAATAATGTATTTAATTTACGTGTAAATTCTGTCATCAGATTTTCTGGGACACTATTGCTCCAAAAAACACCGAAATTAGGAACCCTTAAAAAATTTAAAAGCTATGTATCTCCAAAACCAGTACAATACAGGTCCCAATCCAACTATAATTTACAGGTTTGCGACATAGCCACATCCAGTGAACCATAAACCAAAATAAGTTGCAGCATTTGAATTTAAGCCAATTCATTGAATACATAAAATTTAAATCTTGAACTATTATAGATAGTTGTGGCACTCCAAGTTCAATCGATAAGTTTTGAGTTTCAAGTTTGTGACATAGACCCATACAAAGAAACATGAACCAAAGCTGCAGCATTTTAATTTATTGTATTTGTGTCTTTTTGCCCAGAACCACTTCTTAGTAGTCATTACCCTATACAAATCAGGCAAATACACAAAGTATAAATTTGGAATGACCATTACATTTGAATTTTCAAGTTCAATATCTTTATAGATAGAGATGCCACTCTACCTTCAGTTGATAGGTTTGTGAGATACCTGCATCCAATGAACCATGAATCAAAGTTGCAGCAATTTGACTGATGCAAATACATAAAATATAAATCTGAATAAATTAAAAACTATCATAGACAGAAGTGCCATCGAGGTGCCATTCCAACTCCAGTGTGTATGTTACTGTTGCAGGAGTTAAAGCTGAGTGCCCAGCTGAGTGCCAGGCTGAGTGCCAGGCTGAGTGCCAAGCTGAGTGCCAAGCTGAGTGCCAAGCTGAGTGCCAAGCTGAGTGCCAAGCTGAGTGCCAAGCTGAGTGTGACTTTTTTCATTCTACCATAACACAATCAACATACCGGCACATAAAACTGTCACAAACTTGACCTTTTTGGAAAGCTAACAAAGCAGTGATTTGTTTTGTCTTGGGCATGAGCTTGTGCAGCGACCATACCAATAGATTTTGTCAAAGAACCCTGAAGAATCTTTGATTTAACTTTTTTTTTTCTGGTATAAAGACCTCAGATTTGTTGCAAACTGTTTGTAACGATGTAAATTAAATACGAGGCCCATGGGCCTAATGCTCTCCTGACATATAATCTGATGACCATCACCAAAAATTATCTTTGCCATTGATGTCCAAGCTACACAGTGCCATTACAAAATCACCTCTTTCAACTTTACAGGCCTTGTGACCAATGAAAAATATGTCTAGGTCACTGATACTACATAAAATATTTACATAGCATTGGACATCATCTATATATATATATAAATTTGGCATGTCTAATTCAATTATTTTTCAAGATATGGAATTTTATATATTTCAAGACATTTTAACATAATTTTCACCGAAGTATAGGTGGCACCACTTGTAGCACATCCATAATGCCACTAAATTTCAAGATCCATACAAAATTTAGGATGCTGGACTGGTCCCAAAATTTTAACATTTTGACCCATATACTACATAATGTAGGTGGCGCCACTGGCATTAAGACCCTTTACACGTAAATTTTCATACGCTTGATACATCCTAAACGTTATATGGACCTAACTCAAAAACTGTCAGGTGCAGACCATTCCAAGATGACCCCTATATTCCAACTGGTCATTTGACCTCAACTTTCAGCTTGGAATAAAAAAACTGTTCTTGTTCAAAATGTGTGCCCACTTCCAGCTTTCTATTTATGGTCGGTTTGTTCAAATTGGGTAATAACAGTTTGAGTTATAGAAGACAAACAATAAACATGGACAAGCACCAAACTCCATAGTCTTTGGGTCGTGGTGACCCAAAAAGTAGGTCACCCAGTAGATCATATACATTCAACAAATGTCAAATAAAAAAAAAAAAAAACACTGGTAACAATTGCATCAACTCCAAACTGCTGCCAGATACCTCCATAAGCCACTGCAATGATCCCCTTTGGTGAAAATGAGCCAATTTACAACAGTTGTGCCCATTTGACAGTGCTCTACACATGGCCTCTCCAGCAAATACCACACCATGGAATGCCAAAATTTCTACACTGAATGCGAAAGGTACTAATGTGCATTGTCTCCACAGAGACCTTAACACAGACACAAATTTGCCCGAGTTTTATGGCACACATATTCAGTGACCACAGTGGAAATATCACCCAAGACAGACCTGTTATGGACCGACAAAAAGTCGGCACAAAACAGCTTGTTTTTTTAACCATGCCATATACCAAAGTGACCTTTTTTGGCAGGATTTTATTATATATGCACTCCTTTTCTTTTAGACCTGATGAAAGGCTCATACACCTAATGTAGAACTGAGGTTATCCACAACTCAAAATCTCCATTAGCATAATAACTTAAATACATATTTCCCATATAAACACAAGAGGCCCATGGGTATAATTGGTATCCTGTCATCGTTTCTATTACATAATACTTGAAACACAAGACATACACTTACTTCAGAGACTTCATAGAAGTAGGTCAGTGCCATCTACACTGGGCACAATGATAAAGTTCAGCCAGTCAAGTGAATAGTACTTTCAACATAACCAGCCTATGATCACTGACGTATAAAAAGAAACAGGATCATGATGATCCTATGCTCTGCTGACAGGAATCTAGAATACCAATAGTTCACCAAGAAGTTTCATGTTATATGTACCAAGATAACCCAAAGACTGACCTGTCAAGGTAATTTGAAGTCAAAATAAGCTATGTTAAGAGAAACCCCATTGGTATTAATGTTCAATAGTTACTTAGCCTAGAACCTTTCAAGGTCACTTGAGGTCAAAATTAAAAAACAAATGAAAGCCTGCAAGCACTTTCATACCACAGTTTAATAGTAAACACGGGCCTGTTATCCACCATTACCAATATGTAAGCCCATATGTCAGATTGGCTGCTGTCGCCACGGCAACAACGCTAGCATGAACATGAAATAGGTACCTGAGACCTATTTCATATTTTCAAAAATTTTGCTAACTCTGTAAGTACCAAATTTTGAAGAAAAGCTGTTGACTCCGTCCAATATTTGGCACATATCAAAACAAACATAGACCGGCCCACAAGATGTTCACATTTTGACCCCAATATTACATAATTTTGTCGGTGGTGCCCCCCAATATTGAAAGGGATGTAGATTTTCATACACGTTGTGAGTCCTGAAGGTGATATTGGTTATATTGGGCTAACATCAAAACTTTTAAAGTTACCCGGCTCACAACCCAAAAGTTTACGCATGGACATGAGCGATGCTATAAGCTCTGCGACCTTAGGTCAGCAAAGCGAAAAATTATATTTGTCTTTTCATCCAGAACCACTTTCTGGTAGTCATTACCCTATCCCGCAGTCCAAACTCTTTACACTCCATAAGCTAAGCTGTCACCGTCTTCCCCATGTAAATATGGAAGTACTATTGTCCAGATTTCACACATTCTTCTGTAGAATTTCAGTTTGTGACATTTGAGTAAATACTGTCAAATTTTAGTAATATTTGACATTGGGTAATTGTGTGCTTAGGCATGTCATTGAAGAATGAAAGTCACTAGCATTTAAGTCAAGAACATGTTATCAAAATAAAATTTTCCTTAACCAGATGCTCAGTACAATTAGACAAATTTGGAATTGTAGTGGGCTGCTACTTGCTACTGATAGCTCCTGAGGGGTTAACCTGACAGAAAACATGCGAGCCTGAAATGTCTGAAAGGTGAATAGTAAAACTGAATGATGCCTAAAGATAAACTTGAGTAACAAGACAGGCATGTCTAAAATCTTTAAAATTGTTGTAGCCAAACTTTCTAACAATCTCTGGATATTAACAGCATAGTTTGTAGGGCATGTCAGAAAAGAATGAAAGTTGTTGGCTTTTAAGTCAAGAACATGTTATCAAAATATAATTCTTTAACCAGATTCTAAGTACAATTGGGCAACCTTGTAACTGTCCTTACTCCTAGGCCACTGCTTGCTACTGCTTGCCCCTGGAGGTTTAACCTCACAAAAAACCTGCGTGCCTAAAATGTCTGAAAGGTGAATATTAAAACAGAAAGATGCCAAAAGATAAAATTAAGTAGCAAAACAGGCAAGCCTAAAATCTCTAAAACTGTTTAAGCCAAATTTTTTGACAATTTCTGGATATTGGATATTTACAGCAAAACTTGTAGAAATATTTGAACAAAAGTACATTTTGGAATCCTCTTGACTCAAATTTATCGTAAATAAATTTGGTTCTAAATGCAAAGTCCTTAAATTTAGAACAAATACGACCAAATCTCAAAATTGGTGACAAAAATGTATTATATCCAATAGCTTCCAAAATATTACTGTCAGGGAAAGGATAGTTAACCACTTCAAAGTTAAAATCATTAATTTTAGATAGACTTTAATGCAAAACCTGTCATTAGTGACCTGAATATCCAAGTCTAGAGACATATCTCTGAAACCATCCGAATTGTTACTTTCCAAAGGGATATCACTTGGGTAAATTTCTTTAGCAATATCACTGAAATTTTGTACATTTATACAAGCAATGTCATCAATATAGCTTGCAATTGTTTGATAATTTTGTAGCCATCCGAAAGTCCTTTTTTATCAATTTATCCATATACATGTACTTAAATTCAAGACGGGTCAAATATAAATCAGCAATAAAATGGGAATCAGTTGCTACCCATTGGAATGCCTTTTTATTTGTTGAAAAATCAAACGTCTGCATTGAACAAAAGTATTATCCAAAAGAAATTTTATACCATCTATCAAAGTTGAAAATTCAAATGTGAATTTCCATGGCAATCCCCATTGACTTGTCTAGTAATCGACAGAAATAAATACATTAACCTACAGATACCTGAACTGAAAAATTCAAAGATCAGGAATACCGAGTATCACCACCTTATGGACATCTTCATTTACCCCTTCACAAGCTACATTTCCACCAAGTTTCGGAACAATGTGAGTGACAGTCTTGGAGAAGTCGAAAATAGCTTTAAAACACGAAAATTGGCAAAAAAATAGAAACAAATGAACATCCAAGGGTCCCCACAAGAGTCCCTATATGATTTTGAATGAATTGGCTTGGCAGTTTTGCGGATTTTTTCAAAAAAAAGGAACAGAAAAATCATAAAAGTCCAAAATTTGCTAAAGTGTGATCATCTGAACACACTGGGTAAAGACCCAACCAAAGTACATTCCCACCATGTTTCAAGTGAATCTGGTCGAAGTCATAAACGTGAATTTCCCCTGCAATCCCCATTGACTTACATAGGAACCAATATGTATGTATGTATTGACCGACATATACCCAAATTGAAAAATTTGTCAACAAGCAGGACTCCAGAGTATCACAGTCTGGTGAACAACTTTGTTAACCCCTTCCACAAGTAGGTTGGGTATTGTTATTGTTTTCTGTATCACAACATTTTTCGATACTAAGCTGTGTATCGCGATACGCATCATGATATATCCTGATTGTACAGTTTCACTAATTAAGTTGTTGATGACATTTATTGGAGGCCAGTAGGCGTGATGAATAGGACTAGGATATGAACTGGTCTTAAAAAAAATTACATTTGCATAGAAAAATGATAATAAAAAAAGATTTTAAAAGCATATATTTTTCTCATCTTCTGTGTGAACACTGAACAGTGGAAACAGTCAGCATTAAACATGTTGCATTCACACATGGCTTCCCACTGCCAGTTACTTTCTTGATCAACGATCTAAGAGCAGTAAAGCAAAGCTTTGGATTTGGAACTGGTAAGTCAGTTACATCCAGAGGCTAGAGCCTAACTATCAATCATAGTATCTAACAATTGATGATCAAACATTATGATGAACATCATTTTGATTTTCATAAATGTATGAAATTTTAGTCTGATATCAATAACGTCACTTTTTTTTTTTACCAAGCAACAGGGGCTGTGTAATACAGGTACGCGTACACAAGAAAGCCCCCGGCATAGTTTTCACATTTTTTCCAGCCTTCGATAATGAATATCATTCTTATCTTGTTCCGTCATACAAATTTGTACCGTTCAAACCATTTTAATACAATTAAAACTACAAAATTTTGTAAAAAAAAAAACATCAATAACAATGCGACACATCTGAGACAACAATCAACAACACATTGTGTTCACACAGATCTTTACTTCATCAGCGTGCAGTGACAAATCTATGTATTTTCTTTGCTTTTTCACGAATTTTCGCTCCTGCCTTTATCTGTGTTTAGATTTGTTCGATCGAAGTCTGTTTGTGAAAATATGAGGTGGAAATTTAACATCTTTGTCCAATCATTTTTGCGTGAACGCGACTTGTTTACATTCTCAACATTGCGAACATGCACGCTGGGAACAAATTTGATCAGACAGCGAATGGCACATAATCAAATCCACCCAATGAGAAATGTTCCAAGTTCTAAGCGTATTTATAATCAGGTAAATGACGTCTACATTCCCATTCTGAGATATTTTTGGAGGGATACCCTGGAAATATTTTTTCCTTTGCCAATAAGAGAGCTTGTTTCATAGAAAGACAAAAGTATGAGGATTCCAGCAGTATAAAACATAATGGCGGATGATGCAGAACATTGTGACTGCACAGGTACAAAGCTAGCAGAAAGTTATCCCTCGGCATATAAATCAAACATAACGTCGGTAAGCCCACAGTTCCTGACGAGTTGTGAAACACAACGAAACCGGTCGAACTTTCTCAAACTTCTAGCTATTGTGACCCTTGCTCGGTCCTCATAAATATATTAAACTGAGTAGCTTCAGAGTTTGTTTCCCTGATTCTGTGCCTGGCAGGAATGTCCACCTTGCTACTGTGATACCTTAGGTGTGTCCGGTAGATGAAACGCTTGCAAGCATTCAGTAACTTGACTTTCTTTAAAAGCCAGTGCCTGTCTGCTTACATTAATGTACAGGTAGTCTTACGTCTTACATACGTTATCTGCTTACAAGATTCACCTCCACAGTACAGGACTGACCACCAGAGGTTCATAATTGGCATACATGCACAACTGTTCCCACAGCTTGGAGCTTTGACGAAGAGAATCAGGTGTTGCCACAGAAAAAAAAAAAAAAAAACACTGAGGGGTAAATCCCATCTGGACTGGTGCTATGTATGGAGGAAAGCATATGATGCTGTACAGTAAGACATTAATTTCACAGACACTAAGCGTAGTCTTAATTTGATCAGAAACAGAGTTCAATTTTATATCTACATTCTGCAAAATAAGTTTACATATTTCTCAGGCATTCAAGTAAGTCTTTTGTTTTGATACATTCAATGTGAGGTGCTTACTCAGCAAATGACTAGAATTTGATGATGCTCAATCAGAATCTGAGAGGACAATGAGGGAAATGTCTGAAGTGTTTCTCTTAGTGGGTACACTGTTGGACGAAATCTGACAGGCCTCTCGTGACCCATTACTTGTTGATTCTGCTTCCACATACTCTACACTCTGCTGACGTGTTGTCTGCACTATGTGCACAACATTTTCAGACAGCGACCGATAAGACTCAATCCGTGGATTAAACTTCTGTTCAAGTGTCTTGGTTGAGGTCGTGGTGATTGTCTTTTTCATGCGTTTCACTCTCATAGGTTGGCTCTGCCTTGAAGTGTTAGTGTGTACATGTATTTTCACAGGGCTTCTGTTGTTGGTTGATGTGCTGCTCATTTGTGGCTTACGTTTCATGTGGACGGAATGTGCATATTTCTGTTGGCCGTGCATGGACAAACCTTCCTGATGGATTCCCTGTACAAATGCTGAGCCTCCCCTTGACTTAGTGTCCCCTGCCATCCTCTTGCAGACTTGCTGGGACCTATACATAGTATGGGACCCACATTTTCTTTTCGGTGATAAAACATTAGTTATAGTATGATGCACATTCTTTGGACTTCTATAAGACTCTGTTACAACTTGTCTAAGGGTTCTACTGCCACCTTCTGGTCCCCTCGCTGAAGGGTTAAAACTTCTTCTGGTGCAATCTCCTCCTTCTGGCTTCAGATTGACAAAATTACCTTTTGCCCTTGAGGCAGCTGCACCATTGAAGTTCTGTGCAAAACTAGCATGTGCTCTAGAATTCACTCCATTTGCATATCTGACCATAAAGTTTTTGTTTCCGGTAGACGAGATTGGTCTCCTGTTTGGCTTCTTGTCTGCAACACACCTGATTTCTTGAGAGGAAGATACCACGTTATTCTGAGTCTTTCTTGTGCCACCTGGCTCAAGCACGTAAACCTCTTGTGGTTTCGCTTGCACGGCAACACAATCCTGGTTGCTGGCGATTTTCCTTGGCTGAATCCTCGGTGCGGCAATGACTGCTCGAGCATTACCTGAAAATCCTGGCTCCAAGACTGCCTTTGTACCAGCTAGTTTCTCATTAGACCCCTTCGTCCTGTAGAGTGCCACAGGATACACGGCTGATTTGTCACTGACACTTTCAGGGAGCATACTTAGAGCTCCGGACTGTTTCTTCACAGAAGCCACTGATTGGGCTTTATTTTGCTTTGACTCTTGTATGATTTTCGCGCATACATCTGCAGCAAAGGCTTCTAAGATTTTGCTTGCCTGCTGTGGTTCTACTTCTTCTTTGTCGTCCAAAATTTCTATAATGGGATGCTGGCTACTTGGTTTCTCACTCCCTCTGCCAATAGAGTCACCATCAGATGGAACTAGCTTTTTGGTGTCCTCACTTTCTGAAAAAAAAAAGCACAATACGGAACCTTCATTAAAACAGACAAAGAATGCTGTGGTCCTTTACAAAAACTGACCATCAAATCAGAGTGACCTAAGTTAAAATGGAAGCGTCCTCACAGATGCATTTTCTCAAAGGTACAAGCAAATGTGTACCATATAATTCTATGTACTGTTACTCCATTAGATCTGGATGAAAAGTACGTTGGGTTTTGATGGCATATCTTTTCTCATCAGTGACAGAGTGGTAATATACTCAGTGAACCCACCACACTTTCAACATATGCCCTGCAGTATACAGATGTATCAGATATGACAAAGCAAGGCCAGTGGCAAACAAAGACTTGGAATGGGAAGGTAACTCCAACCGGTTTCGCTCATTCACTGAGCTCATCACGGAGTAACTGAAACGTTGTAAGACACTGTCTTCATATAGTGAGGGATGACGTTGTCCAGGAATGTTGGACAACGTACCATAGATTACGAAGTTAATGCATTTGGCTGATCGACCAGCCTAACCATCCAAAGGACATGTTAATGAATGACATGACTTATGGTTCTTTTCACGTCATAATAGATCTCCCGTACCCTACCTGGTTGACGGCGTGAGTTAGGTAGCTGTGTGCCATCCAAACTCCTTGGTGACACACTGCCTGGGACAAAAGTATGCTGTCAATGTAAACTGAGAACAATTCTAATTTCTAGCCTTATCAGGTTTGGTACTCAATGGTAGCCCTAATAATGAGATGAATTAATGTGCTTTACAGTGTTTCTAAAGCCAACCCCATTGGGCGTGGCTGGACATCATCCGTCATAGACACATACGGATTAGCATCTTTTTCAATGCAAGGCTGATGACCGTCACATCAAGCACATGATGATGTTGATTACCAAAATGTTACCTGACTGATGAAAACCCCAGCTTTTCTACTAAAACTTGCAGTTGTGGGATGTGCTGCA
Organism: Hermodice carunculata; assembly: GCA_964020975.1. NCBI lineage: Eukaryota > Metazoa > Annelida > Polychaeta > Eunicida > Amphinomidae > Hermodice > Hermodice carunculata. Next base: position 2,519,401 of record OZ026625.1, on the reverse strand, counting down.
GGATTCCTGGTAGGGCCAAATGTTATGCACAAAAGCACAACAAGGACACCAGCTTTTCTGGCTTTGTCTTGTCGGTCTATATTAAATACATAACACAGCGGGCATAAATTATATTTAACGCAGGGTTTTATCTGTGTGGGCCTTTTTTTTTATCCCCTTGCCTAAACCTAATGAAATGCTTACAAAAACTGAAACATCCATGTATTGGTTTATGTTGTAAATGACACTGTTTCTATAAAATTCTTTCAACAGCAGTCAGCTGTCGACTGTCAAATCACCAGCCTGCTGTGAAACAGACAGTCTTTTCACTTTTATTTTCCGTCTGAATCAATGCAGGGTTTTCCCCAAAGCCCTATAGCCCTAGAATTCTAGGGCTTTACATGTAAATTTAGGGCTTTGAAATCATTATCCCCATTATATTGAATAGGAGTGTAGGGCTTTAATTTTTCTATTGTTGCTATTTTTAGCAATTCCACTAATCTTTAAGAAAATCCTAGGGAAAACCCTGATCAATGTATCAAAAATTACTTCCAAATTTACGTTTTCAAATATTAATAATGAGATGTCTTTATTTGATCAGAAAGTGACAATTCAACCCAGATGTATATCCATCAGTTGATAGCTGCCCCCTTGGCCTAATGGCCGAGAGAATAAAACCAACCTGAGGTCAGGGTTTGTTACCACCGTATTTATCACATTGCTACATCCTCAGTCCACCAAGACACAGTGTGGACAGCTACATCTTCAGTCCACCCATACACAGTGTGGACAGCTACATCTTCAGTCCACCCATACACAGTGTGGACAGCTACACGGCCAGTCCACCCATACACAGTGTGGACATACATCCTCAGTCCACCCATACAGTGTGGACAGCTACATCCTCAGTCCACCCATACAGTGTGGACAGCTACATCTTCAGTCCACCCATACACAGTGTGGACAGCTACACGGCCAGTCCACCCATACACAATGTGGACAGCTACATGCTCAGTCCACCCATACATAGTGTGGACAGCTACATCCTCAGTCCACCCATACACAGTGTGGACAGCTACATGGCCAGTCCACCCATACACAGTGTGGACAGCTACATGGCCAGTCCACCCATACACAGTGTGGCCATCTACATCCTCAGTCCACCCATACAGTGTGGACAGCTACATCTTCAGTCCACCCATACACAGTGTGGACAGCTACACGGCCAGTCCACCCATACACAGTGTGGACATACATCCTCAGTCCACCCATACAGTGTGGACAGCTACATCCTCAGTCCACCCATACAGTGTGGACAGCTACATCTTCAGTCCACCCATACACAGTGTGGACAGCTACACGGCCAGTCCACCCATACACAATGTGGACAGCTACATGCTCAGTCCACCCATACATAGTGTGGACAGCTACATCCTCAGTCCACCCATACACAGTGTGGACAGCTACATGGCCAGTCCACCCATACACAGTGTGGACAGCTACATGGCCAGTCCACCCATACACAGTGTGGACAGCTACATGGCCAGTCCACCCATACAGTGTGGACAGCTACATCCTCAGTCCACCCATACAGTGTGGACAGCTACATGCTCAGTCCACCCATACAGTGTGGACAGCTACATCTTCAGTCCACCCATACAGTGTGGACAGCTACATCCTCAGTCCACCCATACAGTGTGGACAGCTACATCTTCAGTCCACCCATACACAGTGTGGACAGCTACACGGCCAGTCCACCCATACACAATGTGGACAGCTACATGCTCAGTCCACCCATACAGTGTGGACAGCTACATCTTCAGTCCACCCATACAGTGTGGACAGCTACATCCTCAGTCCACCCATACAGTGTGGACAGCTACATGCTCAGTCCACCCATACACAGTGTGGACAGCTACATCCTCAGTCCACCCATACACAGTGTGGACAGCTACATGGCCAGTCCACCCATAGTGTGGACAGCTACATGGCCAGTCCACCCATAGTGTGGACAGCTGCTTGCTCTGTCCACCTAAACAATGGGCAGCCACATGCTTTGTTCACCAATACACAGTGTGGACAGCTATATACTCTGTCCAGCCATACACAGTGTGGACAGCTACATGCTTTGTTCACCAATGCAGTGTGGACAGCTACATGCTTTGTTCACCAATGCAGTGTGGACAGCTACATGCTCTGTCACCTAAACACAGCGTGGACACCTACATGCCTAGCCCACCCATTGTCCTGTTGCAACCCTTTTATTAATCTACATTCTTGTGTGATTAAAACTATAAAGCAACTGACTTCTTCCTCTTGCGCTATTAATTTATCACTTCTTTCCTGCTGACAAGTCTCTTCCCAGAGTTACAATCTTACAGGTGATCAGTATGAGGTGCAAGGATCAACACTTGTGTCTCGCTCATGTGATTACCAACAGAAAGACAGGAGTTGATAACAGTAGATAAATGATGTGCAAATGCCTGGCCAGTTTTGTCTATACATGGTCTCATCAGACGTGAGTAAATTCTGTCCAAACCCACAGGAAACATATGAGTTTATCATTATTACTATTTACAGGGAGTTGGTCTCTGTTCCAACTGAACTCTGTGCTCTGTGGTTACCAACCTGACTCCACAACCACATCACTGTGTGTGTCTGTCTCCATCGCTAGGATTGATGCCAGTTCCTCTGCCTCCTCCTTCTCCTCGTGAGTCTCCTCTTCCTCCTCTCCGGAATCACTTGTATCACCTGGTCCATCTCCATTGGTCTCCTGTTTGTATGCATACTTATCTATGACCTACAGTAACATAGCACAAAACACAACAATTAGCATGGTCTCATCCTAGGATACATTTATATGTACACAATGGTCTCATCCTAGGATACATGTATATGTACACAATGGTCTCATCCTAGGATACATGTATATGTACACAATGGTTTCATCCTAGTGTACATGTATATGTACACAATGGTCTCATCCTAGTATACATGTTTATGTACACAATGGTCTCATCCTAGTATACATGTATATGTACACAATGGTCTCATCCTAGGATACATGTATATGTACACAATGGTTTCATCCTAGTATACATGTATATGTACACAATGGTCTTATCCTAGGATACATGTATGTGTACACAATGGTCTCATCCTAGTATACATGTATATGTACACAATGGTCTCATCCTAGGATACATGTATATGTACACAATGGTCTCATCCTAGGATACATGTATATGTACACAATGGTTTCATCCTAGTATACATGTATATGTACACAATGGTCTTATCCTAGTATACATGTATATGTACACAATGGTCTCATCCTAGGATACATGTATATGTACACAATGGTTTCATCCTAGGATACATGTATGTGTACACAATGGTCTCCAACAATCATGCAGTATATTCAACATTGAACTGTAAAAGCTTTCTGCCAAAGTTGGGGACTAATAATAAATAACAATACGCTGCATGCATATTAATTTCTTGCCACAAAGCACAAGTTCCATGCCTGGAGCCATGTAGGTCACATCACTGTCAGAGATAGGGCCATACGCACTTTTCTCACAAATATTAGCATTTTTTGAGAAACTCACTGCCTGAGCCATATATAAGGACAACATTCCATATGTATTCTTTATTTCCACAATATTAGTAATATCCCCCTTGTCTACACAGGTAACGACCTGTATCTCACCATATCTTGCCAAGTGCCACAAAGCAATCAGGTACATGCAGTAGTGGAGGAAAATTAATATGCATGTCTCATATTGATAAACTGCACTCATTAATATGGAGCTTGCATGCTACCAGGGGTATTTACACTTCACTACTGGTCTCCAACACTCTGACAAGTTTCCCTGCAATGTACTCATGTTGTAAAAACATATGTGCTCGTCTTCATTGGGTGCTGTACCCACACTCCATGCACAAATTATAATGTGCCAAAATTTCGAAGAAAAATAAAGAAGCAACAAGTGGGCTGTGTGAGCAGCCCATGCTCAGCTGACCTAGAGATTCATCACACTTGTGGTTCTGTGAACTTGGGAAAGGATGAAAAAAGTAGACACGCACCAAAGGTACATCCCTAAAAAGTTTGACACAAGTCTGGCCAAAATTATTTTTAGTTTTAACCATTTACAAGAAATTCCTATGTTAAACTTTCCTATTCAAACTTTTTTTAAAGATTTTCCCAAAAAATCATCAAAAATCAATGGAGTGTGACCATTTGAACAAATTTGGTAGGGACACACCCAAGGTACATTGCCACCAAGTTTGAAGTCAATCTGAACGAAAGTTTCTTCAGAGAAATACAAGATGTGAATAACTATTAGAATATCCATTGACGGGTGCATTTACCGACAAGCACCCAAATTGAAAAATCTGGAATCCACAGAAGTACTACCTAGTGAAAAATTTATTTGACCCTTTCACAAGAGAAATATCCACCAAGTTTCAGCTTAATGTAAGTCATAGTTCTGGAGAAGTTGAAAATAGCAATAACACCCAAACAAAATCATAAAAACCATTGCAGCACCACCTGGTGAACAAATTAGGAACTAGGAGTGTTCCTGTGTAATTTCAAAGTAATTGGGTGAGCAGTTTCAGAGAAGATTTATCAAGATTTGCCTAAAAAAAACCCCAAAATTCATAAAAATTCCAAAAATCACTGGAGCGTGACCATTTGAACAAATTTAATAGACACCCACCCAGGGTACATCCAAATCAAGTTTCAAGCAAAATCTGGCTGACGGTTTTGGAGAAGAAGTCTAAAATGTGAATTGTGGATGGACAGACAACAGACGAAGGACCATCCTATAAGCTCAGCTGACTGACAAGTCAGCTGATTTAAAAAAATATGGAATCCAGAGTATCATCACCTGGTGAAAAACTTTGTTTATACCCTTCACCATATTCAAAAGCTACATTGCCAAAAAGTTTCAGCACAATCTGAGTGGCAGTTTTGTAGAAGACACCAAAACAACTTTACCACACAAAAATTCATACAAAATCGAAAATAATCACATCACCACCCACTGAACAAATTAAGGCCTGCAGGTCCCCAAAAAAGAAGTGTCCCTATGCAATTTCAAAGCAATAAGCTCGGCGGTTTTGGAAGAGATTTTATAAGGTTTGGCCAAAATATGAACAAAACAAGAGGTCCATTAATGCTCTGCTGGCACTATGCATATCTTGCACCTCGTCATTTCAAAGTTGCAAGTCCTCAAGTGGCTTCTGAACACATAAAGCTTACGTAAATTAACTGTATAATAAGTCCATCAGATGGCATTTCCCTAAACATGTAATCATAGCTTATTTGTGCAATTCCTGTGATGGATATTGTTGCATGTGCAAAGAAAACAATGAGTGAGTCCTTAACTTTATGTCTTTAGTGACCTTGAGACAAAAGATCAAGGTCACACAAATTATGTAATACAAGAGGCCCATAGGCCTGGTGCTGTGTGGTATTGTGAAGTCCAAGCTATATCACCTTTTTCAACTTTACATGCATGGTGACCTCACAAAAATCCAGGTCACTAATATACAAAATTCTAGCTGTGGACATGGTCCTGTGAATTTGGCAAGTCTAATCCAATTACTCTTCGAGATATGGAATGTTATATCTTAAGGTAGCGGCCACATTTCGACTACAGCGGCAATATGGTGACTCATCATAAAATGACTTTTTTCCATTTTCATGAAGCCCATTATCTAAACTTTGTGCTCACCAAAATTGACTTTAAAAAAAATAAATATTTATAGGAGAAAAATGAAGAAAAACATCACTAACTTTGGGCTGTCAATTACACGTGCTTGGTCTGTTTGTTGAATTATGTTAATTAATCGCCAAGTTTAGATAGCACTCGGCCGCCGCCTCTGGCCCTGACAACGCGGAAATGCGGTGGACTATGACTAATGAGACAATGGGGCATCGCTTGAGTGAATTGACACTGCCAGATGATATGATGACGAAAAGATGTTACTTCAACCCTTCCTGTATCGACCAAGAAATTCTCTGTTCTTTTTGTTTATCTTATGGTCTATGATTGAAATAAAATAACTCTTGATGACCCGTTTTGACGATCGCCCTTTGTCAAAATGGCGGTTCGCTCGACGGGCACGGAAGATTACAGCAAAGGCGGCCGAACGGAGGATTGCCCCAAAATCAGCATTCATCATGCAATAATAATACTATGAGCATTAAAATAATAAAAGTTTGCTGGTGTTCTGATCAGTTTGTTACGTGATGAGTAAACACAATTGGTGATCGGTGAATTTCAGTAAATGCAATGCTGCACCCAAGTTCCTGTAATGATATATCCTTTCATCTCAGGCGGCACTTCGTTGTCTGCGTGGTTCGTGTGTTGACATTCCAGGAAAACATTGCAGTGGTGGTCAAAACCTTACAATGGACACTTGTCGCAAATTATGTTGAAACTAATGGGTTCCCGGCATTTGTAAGACACTTCTTTGAAACTTTTGACTGGGGTGGGGTCTGTGTGTTCAGCAATAATACGACTCTACCCTCAGAAAGCAACCTCATAGGTGGATTACCGGCCCCTGATACGTTCATCAATCAGTGTAATAAAACAGTGCGGGCATTGACCTTACTTTCTTAGTCGTCTCATATACTGTACACAGAAACCGTATAGGCTCTAGTCACTGCTTTCAGACTTAGAGAGTCAAGTAGGAAAGAATTATGTCAAAAACAAAGAGAGAATCAAAAGCAGGACGACGCCAGCGTCAGATTGCCGAGAGTGCCGGGGGGGGGGGGGGGGGGGTACTCCCCGGAATTTTTGGTGGGTAGGCTCCACCGAGGGTACAAAACCCGGACCCAACGGGAGCGGAACCAATGTGAAAATGGGGGGTCTTTTGGAGCTTGTATTGAAAAAAAAAATGAAATTTTACATAAAATTTGGTGTATTTTGGGGCAATTTGGAGACAGGAATTGAAAAACACAGGGGTCTTTGGGTGAGACAAGCGAAAAAGGGGGGTCTTTTAGAGCTACAAGCAGGAAAAAGGGGGGTCTTAGAGAGCGACAAGTACCGAAAATAGGGGGTCTTTTCCGCGGCGCCTACCCGTATAGCAAGGTATAGGAAGTACCCCCCCCCCGGGCGAGAATGTAACAGTAACGGAGAGAGAGAGAGCTTGCGAACCAGATAACACAACTCGGGCAAGCTTTATTCCTTGTTTCCTTTTCAAGTATATAAATAACTGAATATTATCATCATGCTTTAAGCCTATAGAATGCCAATCATTTAAATTATTTATTGCTTGGACATTTTCATTAACCCAAATAAAACGTAGGTTTCGGGGGTATTGAGTGAGCAATAAAAACGTATAATTTACCAAAATCAGACGTATCCAAAGTCTTGCATTGGCTGGCTATTATGCTGACATTTATCAATATTGACCATGCTGTGTCTCTCTGGTCAAACCAAGGCATATAGGCCCTACCCTGGAAAATTAGCATTGGAGATATATATGTATCTTTTATATATATATATATATATATATATATATATATATATATATATATATATATATACAATGATATACTGCAGATTGGCCCAAGTCAAAACGAATGCAAATACAACAAAAATGAAAACACTTTTGGATGTAAAAACTTTTTATAATACCGAAATACAAGATATTCACGGTTATTCATACTTTAGTGAAAAACGGTCTCCTTTTTCCCATTTCTAAAATATTATAGCCAGTGCAGCTTTTACATCAAAGTAATTGGTCTATAAATCCCCCCCCCCCCCCCCCCCGGCATCTATCAACTCAACAATGGAAGAGAACTGGAGGTCAAATTACTTCACATGAAATTTGACAATGAGGACGGAGACTTTTGAAGAAAAGTTTTATTACTTATGTTCAATATCCAATTATCGTAATATTCTGCTGAAAGTTCTCCGAGTTCGCACAGGTTGTACTTTGCTGTAAGCTTTCCAAAACACTGCATGGCCATGGCACTAACCATGGCGTAAATAAAGGCCTTTTGCTCTTTGATCCAACGTGATGAGAAGTGAGTGAGCAGAACATGCCAGCTGAGTGAACTTCTCCACAAAACAAACATTTGAAATACACGAGGTCTTCACTTACAGCCGCCATATTTAAACACTGGTTGTTAGGGTCAAGGTTATCACACGTCAGGTCACGTGATTAATCCACTTACAATTCCCGTTTGAAGTCAGGCAGCCGCATGGGAAACCAGCCAGGTAAAACCAACAGCGTGGCTGCCTTTGGAGTCTTTGAGTTTTAAAACATGCTTTTTAACACAGAAAACATCAATACGTTTTACGAGCAATACATCAAATGTGAGGTTTGCATGTGTACCATGTGTACTACAAAGTTGAGCCGGAGAAAACAAACCGTATTCCCGCTACAGACAATCATGTACGAAAACGGGCCATTCTACCTTTCATTGCGATTTACTCAGAAAACAATTTTCGCAAGATCAATCAATTTTGCAAACAACATTTTAAAAAACCCAGTAGGTTTATCCTATCGAAATGAACAGATTTTGGAAGGTAAATACCTAAGCTAGGAACCGTATCTGGGATTTTCCGTTCTAACTATTCCTTCCGTGACTTTTGAAGCGCTAAAAGTGACAGAATTGTAAGACTTTAGGATGGCGATGAAAGAATTCAACAACATTTTCAATATTCATTCATTTCATGAACGGTAAGAACGGTTCCTGTGTATTGGTCAGAACTTAAATCCTGCATAGTTTTTAGACTTAATTGTCGAATATTTTTCCAGTAGGCGCTGCAAAAAGTGCTATCTGATACCCCCGAGGAAAATTACTCAGGACACCATCAAAACTCGTCACATTTATACAAAACCTGGTTCTTTCAAATCTAGACATCTGTACCATTAAAATAAGGTATAGTTTTCCGGGTGAAATGGCAAAAACGAATAAGTTATAAGGGGTTAAAGTCGCTAGTTCTATACGCGCGGTCGAAATATGGCCGCTACCTTAAAACACATTTTGGCTTATAATTTCCATCAAGTTAAAGATAGCGCCACTAGTGTCATTAGCAATTTAGACGTTGATCTCCCCCACCATCCCACCGAATTTAATAAAGATCTGCCAAAATTTACAGATGCTAGAGTGTTCACATGATTTTCATATTTTGACCCCTAAATTGCATAATATTGTAGGTGGCACCACCAATATCAAAAAGGATCTAGATTTTTTTACTCCCTGTAAGTCCTGAAAGTAATATTGGGCTAACTTGAAAACTGTGGACTGTACTGCCCTCACAAGATTTTCACATTTTGACCTCCATATTACATAGTACTATAGGTGATGCCACCAACATTGATGTCGACAAAGATTTATATATACACTTCATTACTCCTAAATGTTATACGGGCCTATCTCAAAAATTGTGGGGTGCACAGCACTCAAGAGATGACCCCCATACTCAAACTGGCCATTTGACCTTGACCTTCAACTGGGATTAAAAAAAATTGTTATGTTCAAAATATGCGACCCAGATCCAGCTTTCCATATATGGTCTGTTTGTTCATTTCAGGTAACAACATTTCGAGTTATTGACGAAAAACAATAAACTTGGACAAGTGGCAAGCTCCATTACTGGGTCACAATGACCCAAAAAGTAGGTCACCAAGTATAGTTTTATGTATTATGTAATCAAGCCCAATTTTTATATGGTGGCTCAATTCTTTTTGCCATTAATATCCAAGCTACACCATGCCATTACAAAATCACCTTTTCAACTTAACAGGCATGGCAACCTCACAAAAATAGGTCAAGGTCACTGATATTATATAACACTGTAGCTTTGGCCATGGTTTACATATCCTATAAATTTGTCAAGTCTAAACCATTTACTTTTCCGAATTGGAATTTTATATTCTACAACACATTTTGGCTCATAATTTAGGTCAACTTATAGGTGGCCTCACTAGCATCACCAGCAATTCAGACCTTGACCTCCTCCACAATCCCACCAAATTTGGTGAAGATCTGCCAAAAATTAAAGATGCTACAGTGTTCACAAGATTTTCAAATTTTGACCCCTATACTACATAACATTGTAGGTGGCGCCACCAATATCGAAAGGAGCTTAGATTTTCATACACCCTTTGAGTCCCGAAAGTTATATTGGGCTAACTTTAAAATTGTTGCCGGTATGGCGCTAATAAGCAAAAGTTTATGGACGGACAAATAGACATGACTGGTCACGTAAGCTCTGCAACCTTTGGTCAGCAGAGCTGAAAATCTAAAAATCACTGGAGCATGACCATTTAAACAATTTGGTAGAAACACACCCAAGTGTACATTTACACCAAGTTTCAAGTGAATCTGGCCAGTGGTTTTGGAGAATAATTGAAAAATGTGAATTGCAGATGACAGATGTCTAGTCATAACATAAGCCCAGCTGACTGACAAAGTCAGCTGAACTTAAAATCCACAATCACTGGAGAATGACCATTTGAACAAACTTGGTAGTGACCCACTTAAGACATCCCCACCAGTTTGAAGTGAATCTGGCCAATTGTTTTTAAGAAGTCGACACCGTTAATTATTTACAGACAATGACACACTACAGTGCCAGCATTGGTGTGGATTAAGTAAACACATGAGACATACACGTGATCTAAGCTCTGCACTCAAAGCTATTCAACTTCAAATTGGTGTGAAATCACAAATGACAAAATAAATATGCACACTGTTTTTGCCAGACAGATATTTTAGGGTTGCAAAATAAATCAGAAATAAATTTCCACGGAACAAGTAGCCGCTGACGCTAGCCATATCCCCCGCCCACAGTAATCATGGACGGACGGATGGTGCCCATTACCATATCCCCACTAAGGTCTCCCCACCATAAAAAAATCAAAGGGCAGGCATCAATAATTTAGAAGATATGGCTCAGACAAAATTTGTATTGTATCTTGAGCTTGCTTAATGAACTTTGTTAATTAATTAATTAATGGAAGTAATTAGCCACAGAAAACAATGCCTATGCACACCTACTACCTAAGGTCTACCCACCATAATAAATTCAAAGGGCTAGCATTAATAGTTTAGAAGATATGGCCCGGACAAAATTTGTCTTGCTTAACGAACTTTGTTAAATAATTAATTAATGCAAGTAATTAGCCACACAAAACAATGCCTGTGCACACCTACTACCTAAGGTCTACCCACCATAAAAAATTCGAAGAGGTAGCATTAATAATGTAGAAGATATGGGCCGGACAAAATTTGTTTCGGACGGAAGGACGGTGCCCATCATCATATCCCCACGCCCACTTCGTGGGCGGGGGATAATAAAACTTGTTGAAAAGGAGATCTTAGATTCTGTTACAAAACAAACAATTTTATGGTACACAACCATACTGTCAGAAAATTTTAGCATACCAAATTTTACCCAATTTATCCTCTGGCAGAAACCCAGAGTCATACAGGGTCATCCAGTTTAGGAATGTTTCAACATTTTCATCATTTTTGAATCAGTACTTTCAGCACGCAGGGGGGAGAGGGGTAAATGGACATATACACTTCTACAGACAATGAAAAATGATCATTTGAAACCCAAATTTGTGGTATTTCGGTATCATTTCTTGGTAGATCATCATTTTTAAGTACTAAGTTGGGGGGGGGGGGGGCATGAAATTTAGTTCCCAAGTATTAATTCAAAAATGATGATAATGTTGAAACATCCCTTACCTTTTGGATATTTTGTTTGGAGACATGTTGGTTTTTGTCCAGTTGTTTCCTCAACTCTCGGTCATACAGTGATGGATCTTTGCGCTCTCTGAATAAGAAATAAAAACATGTACATCAGTAAAAAAAAGCATCACAAATTGTCAATATATACATGAAAACATGTAAATTACACAGAAAAGTTCGCATTTGAATGTTTTCCCAATTTCTTGTCCTTGTCAGAATCTGGAGTTTATTTTGACACCAAAATCCAGATTCTTTGTGTCAAAGTCCCTGTAGCATACAGAAGCTTCTGGGTAGGACTAATATTGACATACAGGGTGCCATGTTTGCTCTCTAAACAGGTTTCAGACAACAATTTATGACAGGAATAGGAGAAATTTATTTAATTTCCATATTTGTTAGTAATACTTGACCTATATACTACATGGTGCTGCAGGTAGCACTGATAATATCAAATTTCTAGATTTTTAATCACTTTATAAGTCCTAAAAGTTATATGGAGCGAACTCAAAAACTGTGCACTATATCGCAATCACAAGCAAAAAGTTTACTGAAAGACAGAATGACAGACAGACAGACAGACAGACAGAAAGACATGAGTGATCACCTGAGCTCTGCAATGTTTGGTCAGCAGAGCTAAAGATCACAACACAAGCTGTTGAACAAATGAACATTATAGCCCACTAGATAATTTGCTATGCAATTTTGAAGCTATTGGCCACGTGGGTTTGGAAACGATTTTTATAATTTGGCCAAAAAGTGAACAGAAAAAAAAAATTGAATTTACTGGAGTACGATTAATTGAACACACCTGGTAGAAACCCTACCAAGTTTTAGAACAACTGTGGCTTTGGAGAAAAGGTACAAAATATGAATTACCATTGCAATATTTATATTTGCATTGTAATCATAATCAATAGGATGTACACATTAACAGATAGGTACCTGAATTAAAACTTTAATCATTTTAAGGTATGAGCCAACAAATGGACATTTTTTTTTAAAGATTCCAAAAAGTCATTGGAGCATGACCACATGAACAACACAGATAGAGACCCACCCAAGGCGGATCCCCATCAAGATTGAAGTGAATCTGTCCCACAGTTTTGAAGAATTAGAAAGTGTAAATTGTGAGCACACAGATGGAAAGAAGGATGGACAAACAGATGATGGACTATCCGATAACCCCAGGTGATTGACAAGTCAGATCAGGTAATGTTCCATCCATATCCATTGCTTTTTTACCCTTGCCGTAGCGAAATGTTATCTTCATTTGAGTTTAAAGTCCTCTTAGATCTGCAGTTTCACACCAGGGACCACGAACTGGCAGAAAACCTGTGCTTTTGGCTTGTCAAGGACGCTCCTTTCAAATGCATCAAAATCATCATTTGAAAACAAGATATTTGGGGAAAATCATAAGATCTTATTTCTAAGACATCTGAACCTAAACTTTTGGAAAGTTCTCAGATAAAACAAAGCAAGGCCAATGGCAAACAAAGACTTGGAATAGCAAAAATTCCAACCGGTTTTGCTCATAGGATAAGCTCATCAGGGAGTAACTGAAGCACTGTTGTCTTTATGTAGTGAGGGGTGACGTTGTCCAGGAACGTTGGGCAACGTACCAAAGACTATGAAGTTAGTGCATTGGGCTGATCGACCGGCCTAACCGTACCAAGGACGTGTTAGTGACTGACGTGACTGTTTTTTTTCATGTTATAATAGATCTCGCGTACCCTACCCAGGTGACGCTATTATCCTTTGCAGTCTGAGTCCCCATATATGCAGACTCATTTGGTTACCATGGTTACCAAACGTTTAATAAATATTTTTTCCACTAAACAAGTCTGAGAAAGGTTTTAAGGTAAAAAGTTTCAAGAAAACATGTGTGAATATATTTAGAGAGCGATATATTAGAATATTCGTCACATTATTTAACTTTCTGGTGGATAGAACACAATCAATAATTTAATTATTGTGGCAAAATCTACAGGAATCTTCAGACACAGCTAGGTAAGGGCCCAAATACTGCCCAGACTGGAAAGTGTTTAACAGGAATTATTTGACAGATAGTAAGTGTCTTGCACTGGACATTTTCAGCAGACATACATGCAGCACTATCAAAGTGCAGGTATCTACTTACCGATACTCTTCTGTCAGATGGCAACCAAAGTTTGAGATGTAGTCTTTCTGCCGTCGTTCTTGCAGCCTATTTCCCACTTCTATAAAGGCATCTCTGGCCACCATATTCACAGTTTTCTTGCTGAGCACACAAAGTAAACAATAGAAGCCATTATACAAGGGAACATGGATGTCATTTTATCAATTCAATAATTTTCCTGCTGAAGAACAATCATTAGATTTCATAATTTTGTGGGTTTGAACTTCAAGGATGATTTACAAAGAACCTATTTTTGTTCTGTTTTTAAACAAGAGGCCCACTGGCCTAATGCTCTGCTGGCACCGTGGCTATATTGCACCTGCATTTTCATTTCAAAGTTGCGAGTCCTCAAGTGGCTTTTCAACATATAAAGCTTATGAACATTTACGGGTATAAACTATCCACCAGATGGCACTTCGCTCCACATGCAATCATAGCTTATTTATGCAATTCCTGTGATGGATATTGTTGCATGTACCGGACAACAATCAGTGAGTCCCTAATTTTATGTCCTCAGTGACCTTGGGAAGAAAAGATTGAGGTCACCCAGATTATGTAATACAAGAGGCCCATGGGCCTGGTGCTGTCCTGATATTGCCATTGATGTCCAAGCTACATCCTGCCATTATAAAATCACCTCTTTCAACTTTACAGGCATGGTGACCTCACAAAAAAAAGGTCAAGGTCACTGATATTAAAAAACATACCAGCATTGGAAATGGTCTGTATATATATCCTATAAATGTGGCATGTCTAATTCAATTACTTTTCGAGAAATGGAGTTTTATCTCTTTCAAGACATTTTGTGCATAATTTCCGTCAAATTGTAGATGGCGCCACTAGTATGCGACCCACCTGACATTTTGACCTCCTGCGCTACCCCACTAAATTTCATGAAGATCTATCAAACATTAAAGATGCCAGAGCACTCACAAGATTGGCATATTTTGGCCCATGTATTACATTATACTGTAGATGGTGACACCAATTTCCAACTTGACCTAGATTTTTATGCACTTGTTACGACCTGAGAATTATATGGAGCTATCTTGAAAATTCTGGACTGTATCGCACTCCCAAGCAAAAAGTTGTGGTCAGCAGAGATAAAAACAAAACATACTTTCGAAGATGAGTGTTACAAGATTCTTTTTTTTTTTTTTTTCAAAGAAATGTTTTTGATAGTACCAAAATTAGGTATGCCCATGTCTGTGTGGGGCATGGCTATCGCACCTGTCTATGCAGCAATAGGTGTGAAAGTGTATCGCCCCACTACCTAGACCCTTGAGATAAGTTTTACATTTTCATTAATATAAGCTATTTCAATCACAATGCATGACCTATCACGTGCTCAGATCGACCAATGAGATTGTTTGTTTTGATGCCCGCCATTTTGGCCTGTTTAAATGCGATACTCCATTCATGAGCGAGGATCAAAGATCAAAGTCAAATTCAACATTAAAATTCTAAGGTAAGTGATCGATTTTCTTTTATTAATTCAAGTTTTTCCTATTCTTTGAAAATTATCTTTCATTTGAACTTTATTTCATGAAAATCGGTTGTCAATTACTGAAGTTATGAGCCTCTCAAATTTTTTGGTTTGACCAGAAGATTTTCTGATGACTGGCAAATGGACGCCATTTGCTCACACCTGCCTGGTATTTTATCACCCTGGTTTTGCCAATTTATTCCCATTGCATCAGCAGTAAAGACATATAATACTGATATATCCAAAATCTCTGTATCATAAGCTTTATATGTACTTTGATTTATTAAAAATGATAAAAAATTGTCAGAGTTATGCTTTCTGAAAGATGTGTTAAAGAGCCCGTCCTTGTTGATCTTGCGGCTTGCTACACTGGAGAGATCTGCACATGAAATGTATCCTGAATCACATAATTCATACGATAAAATGTATTTAACATATCATAATTTTTTTGCCCACAAGTAATATGAACAATTTGACGTTAATTTGAAACAAATTTACCACATGGAAGTGAAGTAATGGTCTTCCAAAAACTATTTTGATACTGCGAGATGCAAGTTTACTGCCTGCGTGGAAAGGGTCACACTTGGCCGGTTGGCTCACACCAGTAACCTGCGGGAACGGGCACATGGGTTTGGTGTGAATGTCAGCGATATTTTAAAGGTTTTAAAGGGAAACATATGCATGTTATATATCAATGAAAAGGTCTGCTGATAGGCAATATCATGACAGTATTTTTATTTTCATAGCTTGAAAATATTGCGAGTTATAGAGAATTTTAATTTTGTTCAAAATGTCATTTCATGACAGTTGAAGTAACTTGAAGATGTCTCTGTCCTTCATATTATTTCTGCTCTCACAGCTCCAATGCAATTATTTATTTTTACTAGCAAAATGTACAAGTGCAGGTAATGTTTTAATTATTATTTCTTTTTTACCTTCAATTTCAGGTTCCAGTTACTCTCACAGATGATTACAGATGATTATGTCAACACCAGATTCAAAAAAAAAAAAAAAAAATATCCAGCAAACTACAGCCTGTACAGGTAAATATCAAAAAGAATTTGACTATAGCTGTCAGTCAGAATTTTCTGCAAAATTATATGAAGTTTTTAATGAACTGAACATTTTCTGAAGGTTTTAGGAAACCAGAGTTCTATTACTGATTAAAACAAGGTATGTTTGTAAAACATAGATGCCCCCCGCCCTCATTACCCTTGCCCTCGCTACCCTATTGATAGTGGTAGATGGGGTACTCGTGACCTTACAAAATTAGTGAAGGTTGATCATACATCAATGTCACATATCTTTAAACTTTAACTTAGCCCTTAAAAAACGGCTAAAAACCTGGACAATATAAAAGTTATAGCTCAAACATCAGTCATCATTTAGAAACCATATTCAGCAAAGTGGCTTTATGACCTTGGAAATTAGGGCAAAGTCACTCATTTTCACTTGACCTTCTTCAGTTATTGTGCGAAAACCACAGGAAGTCTACTGTCTGTGTGACCCTCAAAACAGGGTCAAGGTCACCCATCTACAAACTTAAACTATCCCTTATAGGCAACCATAAAGCTGTGCAATATAAATGTGCTACCTCTAAAATGCAAGTTATCATGCAGAAACAGTATTCAATCAAATGGCTCTGACCTTTGAAATTAGGTCAAGGTCACCCATCTTCAAACTTGACCTAGCCCCGAATACGGACAATTATCCAGCGCAATATAAAAGTCCTCGTTGAAAAACCTCTTCAGTTATCATGTGGAAACCAAAGTTAACTTAGGTACCACTGTGACCTTGGAAATTGCATCAAGGTCACGAAACTTTAAACTTCTTCTTGCCCTTAGCAAGAACTATAGACCTGTAAAGTATCCCAGTCCTAACTTACAAACTTCTTGAGTTATTGTGCAGAAACCACAGGAATTCTACAATCTCTCTGTGACCCTGAAAACTGGGTCAAGGTCACCCATCTTCAAACTCAACCTAGCCCTTACAGAGAACCATAAAGCTGTGCCATGTAAAAGTTCTAGCTCCAAGGTATAAGTTATCATGCTGAAAGCATGAAACCATATTCAGTAAAGTGGCTCTGTGACCTTTAAAATGAGGTCAAGGTCACCCATCTTCGAACTTCGCCTAGCCCCAAATATGGACTATAATCCTGTACAATATAAAAGTCCTAGCTTAAAAACCTCTTCAGTTATTGTGCGGAAAAAATGTTAAATCAGGTACCACTGTGACCTTGGAAATTAGGTCAAGGTCACCCATTTTCAAACTTTGCCTAGCTTTTGACTAGAATAGTACACCTGTACAGTATCAAAGTCCTAGCTCAAAAACTTCTTGAGTTATTGTGCGGAAACCACAATCTACCGACGGACCGACCGAACAACATGTGCAACGCTATATACCTTCTTTGAAGGGAGGCATAAAAATTAAATCACACATCTTTATCCAGAATAAGATAACAGGAATTTACTACAGTCCTTTTTTATTTTGTCATATTGGGGCGGGGGGGGGGGAGATTTCAGACTGATTGAAGCTTGGTGGTGCATTTCAACTATCTTTGGTTTAAATAGAAACAAGAGGGCTGTGTGAACAGCCCGTGCCTCAGCTGATCTTGACATTCATCACACTTGCAGCTCTATGAACTTGGGAAAGGATCAAGGACACCATGTTCTGAGTAAGTCTGAACTTTATAGGAGAACACTTACATGTGCAACATCAAAGTTCAAGTAGTTCTCAAGTTATAATGAAGAGTAAAATTCATGTATGTTGCACTGTGACCACACAAAGGAGGTCAAGGTCATTCATGTACTGTCTCAGCATGACCTTCATACAGAATAATTAACATGTGTAGCTAACTCAAAACAGATCTCAAGTTATCAAGTAAACAGTAAATTTCGTGTCAGTTATCCTGTGAATTAGCATTAGAATGCCCATTGACTTACAAGATCTTTTAAGATTTGTCAAAAAAAAAAAAAAAAAAAATTCATTAAAAATAAAAAAATCACTGGAGCATAAACATTTGAACAAAATTGGTAGAAACCCATCCAACGTACATTGCCACCAAGTTTGAAGTTAATCTGGATGACGGTTTTGGAGAAGAAGTCGAAAATGTGAATTAGCATTAGAATGTCCATTGACTTCCATAGTAATCAATAGGAAAGCTGCGTTGACCGATAAGTACCAGAATTGAAAAAATCGTTAAAAATCAGGAATCCGCAGCATTCCCACATAGTGTACAACTTTGTTTGACCCTTCTACAAGGAACACATCCACCATGTTTCAGCTTAATCTGAGTGACGGTTCTGGAGAAGAAGTCGAAAATAGCTACAACACACAAAAAAATCATAAAAAATTAGGAAAAAATTGCAGCGCCACCTGGTGAACAAATTAAGAACTAGGAGTCCCAGGGAGTGTTCCTGTGTGATATCAAAGCAATTGGGTGAGCGGTTTCGGAGAAGAAGATTTTTTTAAGATTTACCCCAAAACGAAAAAAAAAATTCATTAAAAATCCAAAAATCACTGGACCATGACCATTTGAACAAACTTGGTAGAGACCCACCCAAGGCACATCTCCACCAAGTTTGAAGTGAATCTGGCTGACGGTTTTTGAGAAGAAGTCGAAAAGGTGAATTGTGGACGACGGACGACGGACCCTCAAAAAACCTCAGCTGACTGACAAGTCAGCTGATGTAAAAAAAGGATGCATACTTACAGTAATTTAGTGGGGTCCTTTGGGAGGTTGGGGGGGGGGGTTATCTAATAAAAAAAATTATTATCCACAGCATTGGAAACAGACCTTGCAGTCAAGTTCTTTTGCACTGAACTTATCCACATTTTATATGTACATTAAATTAACTTGATTTCAAATATGACCAATTGGTCAAGTCAATTGCACTGTTGATGGAAATTTTTGATTTGTCAAAATAAGGCCACACTACCAAAAAAAAAAAAAAAAAATCTGAGGACCTCATGAGCCCATAAGAAATTAGTAGGCATTTCTTTCTTTCTTTCTTTTTTTGCTGTATGCTGCAGGTATTAGCACCACAAATCAGTTTTACAAATATTAAAAATATATTTTTTTAACATTCTTAACCAAGTCCTGACAGAACGAGCCCCTATTACAAGTGCCTGTATTGAAAATCAGACCAGATAATAATTATGATTATTGT
Source organism: Hermodice carunculata (assembly GCA_964020975.1). NCBI lineage: Eukaryota > Metazoa > Annelida > Polychaeta > Eunicida > Amphinomidae > Hermodice > Hermodice carunculata. The sequence continues at coordinate 2,499,881 of OZ026625.1, read as the reverse complement.
GCAAGTAGTATATTGCATGAATGCCAGGGAGGTCCATGGGAAACATTTTTTTTTGGGGGGGGTATTATTTGGCACAAGGAAATCATGGATATTCTGTTTATGTATTTTGACATGTTATTTCTATAGCACAGAAGCACACTTGAGCAAACCACAATTAACGAGTAAGAAGTATTTTAATACAAAACATATCATTTGAACAATCTATCTATCTATCTATCTATCTATCTATCTATCTATCTATCTATCTATCCATCTATCCATCCATCCATCCATCCATCCATCCATCTATCTATCTATCTATTTCTGTTTTGCAGCATGGCAGTTGTTGGGGTATTGGCTGGACGGCTCGAGCAACATTGGACGCAGACATTCACCAATGGTGATGCATATGAACTTGTTGCAATAATCAAGAAAAACAAGGTGCCATGGCGAGAAGTGAAGAACCAGCTCTCAAGTGTTTTAAAGGAGGATAATATTTCACCAATCATCCTTTGACAAGGTGAAAAAAAAGCAAGAGATGTCTTGTTCAGAAACAGGCAAGGTGATAATGAAGCCAGTCTGAAAGAATATTTTTAGTAAACCATTTAAACTCCCTGGTGAATCACAGAAAAGAAAGAAAGAAAGAACAGAATGAAAGTCCTGATGTACTGCCCACAAAGATTGCTGAATTGTTCACATTTGAAGATGAGGCTAAAGATGAAACAATATCAAAACTGTCACAGGAAAACAAAAAGTTAAAGGAAGAAAAACAAATCCTTAAAAGAAAGGTCTCAGTTTGGAGCCCAAGTAAAACTGGTCAATCAATAAGGAGAAAAGAGGCATCAGTGAAACTTTGGAAGGAGAGGTATCATGTGGTTGCAAGGAAAGTGACAAATGTTGATAAACTGGAAGAAAAGTTGAGTGAAACCAAATCCTCAATCAAGAAACTTAAATGGTCTGAAACAAAAGCCAGAAAATTGCCAAGAGAAAGCTACAGTTTTCTACACCACCACCTGTTGCAAGAGTGTATCACACTCCACTGCTAAAGAAACTGATCAAAACAAACAGTGATCTGACTGAAGAAGTGAGATACCTTCAGAACCAGGTAGAGGAGAATAGAGAAAATATTCAGAGCCTAGTAATAAATACAAAGGATGGAATAGCAACACTCAGGCCCTCATCAGATTAACATCAAAATTATTTCACAATACACAGTATTCGTGTGCCCAAGAACTGAATATCTATTTGAAGGAAGTTGGTGTTCTGCCAAATAGTGAAGACAGCAAAACATCTGTTGTGTACTATAGGTTTGTAGGGACTAGGTTCCATGTACTTTTCCTCAATGCAGGACTGCTTAATCAATACCATGAACATCTCAGTAATTTCTTCAAGCATGTGTTCCCACCTCTTAACAATGTGCATACTGCCATACTGAACTCCCTTCAGCTACCAAAGTTGAAGATAACTTTGCGAGCATTAGACATCATGGGGAAAGTTTTAACTGGGCCATGGATGCATCTGTTGGGATCAACATCGACAATTCTTGATATGAATAGTCTCTTTAAGGAAGCCATCGACAAGCTGGAGGTGTGGTCCAGGGAGGCAACTTGCCTGTAACAACCAACCCCACCCCGTGCATTTAGTGCTGTTGGCATCCTTGACGATACAGTGCTGACAGCATTGATGCAGCCTACCAATAATGATGATGACACTGTGGTGCTGTTGCAATAAATGTGTGCTGAAGTGAAGATCTTATTGGACAGTCAACTGGACAGTCAGTTACCAGGTGAAGAGTACTGGGATGTGAGTGAACAGTAACAAAAACAGTCTCTATCATGCAGTAACTCGAATATCAGTGGAGAGAGGAATTCCGCTGTTTGTGACCAAGAGTTGTATCGTGCAAAGAATGGGAGTTGTAGCTACATAGAGGGGAAGGTAATGTTTAAAGTCAATAGGACTGGTGAGTGGTTAGCCATGTGAACTGAAGGCTGAAAGGTGCCGCCGAGCAAGAAAAGAGGCAGCCCTGATGAACAAAGTAGACGAGGAGCAAAAGCACGAGGTTGAATGAACGATTAAAGAAAAGATGGCACAACAGACTGAAAGAAGACAAACAACGAGAACAATATGAAAGCTGGATTCAGGAAACATACGAGTATGGTGGTTTGTAGACTGTTGAGGGAGAGATGCACTGTGACATCACAGGATTGTCACAGAACAAGGTTATGTGTTTGCTTAAGGCCCGTGTACATTCACCAAAATCCTTAAGTGCCACACAGACTCTAAGTTTGCACTCACTAGATGCAAGAGGGATGACCTTAGGAAACATGTCCTGGATCTCGTGACTGTGGAAATTCCTAATGAAATGATAGACTTACACCAGCTTATGATGGACCCTGGCAGTTTTGTAGGGTACACATTTGTACAAGCACGGGAAAGTGAGGGAATATGCCAATGGTGTAATGGCAAAGTTTTGAGTTGCAGTTCAATTAACCAGGGACACAATGAATGCAAAGTGCAATACGAAGGAGAGGACAAGCTGTGTTATTTCACCATTGACGAAATTCTTGTTGACATAATCCGAGGAGATCTTGATCTACAAGAACAAGAGTTTTCAAATATAAACATGATCATCAAGTCATAAACATATGATGACCTTAGCTCCATATGATGTTATTTTTATATGGATGAAGTTTTACCTACTTTTTGACAATTTTAATACAATTTGTCAATTTTTACGATTTTACTCCATGTGACTGTAATATGTGCAATTTTATGAACAGAACAATCCAAGAACAAACACTGTTAAAAGAATGTATTTCTTTCAAAAAGTTACATTACATTGATGTCTTTTATTAAAGGACATTGACATTTGAAGAATGTTTGCCATACCATGGACAAACATGCATAAACCTTTTACATGTAGTTGCATTTTACCAGCTGAAAGTCTTTACCTGCAAATTTTACAAATTTTTTATATAGCCATTAATAAAATGTGTATATTTGTGTTCTATTTTTAATGCCATGTTTTGTGATAATATGTTATTTTGCATTAAAGCCCCACAATGTTGTTTTGCAGATAAAGTATTATTTATTTCAGGCCGCTAAGGTTTAAATCTGCATCTTTTTACCATAAAATAAGAATAATTTGCTCAATCTATAAATTTTTTTATTATGACCATCATTTAATATGTTTATATATACACAAAATAAATATTAGTCAATAGTTAGTAAACACTTCATGTGGAAACAGCAGTTTTAAGCACAACTTTCTGGTATGTGGAGGTGTGAAAAGCCATGTAGCCCCAGCTCACTCAGCTGGAACACACCTGACTGGCTCAGTCCTTGATCACACTTTCTTGTTTGTACAAGTGATGACATTTTGCCCAATATGTGAAATTTTATTTCTTTAATATCTTCAAAAGTTTGCATCATAAAACTTTAATTCCAAAAACATATTACTGCTTTCATGATATCCTATCCATTGATGTGAATTTTATTTTTGTAATTAAATTTTAAATTTTCATGATCATACCTACCAAAACTGTAAAAGTTGAATTGGCATTGCTGAAAAATATGTGGTTTTGTGTTTGTACAATTGCTGTATTAATACTTAACATGTAGCATGTAATTAGCAACTATGTCATTTGATTGCCTGGGAAGTTTACTTATTAGAGATGTATACTTCATGGGAGTAAACGTTTTTTAAAAGATACAGCCAACCTGTTCACATGGACTGTTAAAATACTGTTCAAGCCAGTTTACTCCACCTTGCAAGAAGAGGCAATCCCAATTGCCAGGTGTACAGATGACAGTTTTTTTGTGGGGGAAAGTGAAGAAGTGTGCATAGCAGTGGCAGAACAGACCATTGAATTGTTTATGGAACTTGGCTTTATCATCAGCATGCAGAAATCAGTCTTTAAACCCACACAACAGATAGCTTTTTTTTGATTCAAAGCTGATGAAAATCTCCCCTGGGGAAGACAAGAAAGGCAAAATGAGAAAAAACATGCATCCATGAGATTAAGAGTTCAGCATACTTATGGTGGCCTGCAAGGAAGGGACAAATATGGGACCCCTCTTTTATAGGAACCTGGGAGTGAAAGAAGATTGATGCTTTGAAACAAAACAGGGGGAATTAAAAGGCAATCAGAGATTGCTGGATCCATGCCCCCCTCGCCTCATTGATAACCTTGCTAATCACAGGTCTCATTTTGGTATGGCTGTAGTAAATAAAAATAAGTTATATCTGTGACCCACATACTTGACCTGCCTTTATGCATGACACACTCTTGTGTCGAGATGCACAGGTGTTCATGATTAAGACAAAAGACAACAGTATAATAGCTCTGCCTATGAAGTGTAATGTAGTTTTAAATGAATGAATCACCATGAGCCAGATACTTGACCTAGTGACCTACTTTTGTCTCATGCCATACCTTCTGGGCAAGATGTGTGTGTGTGTGTGTGTGTGTGTGTGTGTGTGTGTGTGTGTGTGTGTGTGTGTGTGTGTGTGTAAAGTTTCATGAAACTGAGTTAAATAGTAAAGGACTTATAGACCTGACACTATTTTTCAGGAATATTTCACTGTGACCCAGATACTTGACCTAGCAACCTCATTTTGGTAAATGACACAACCTTATGTCCCAGATGAACCTGTGTGTAAAGTTTCATTAATCTCTAAGTTGAAAGACAAGCAAATAATAGCCTGCACACAAAATGCGGACGGACGCACAGAAAAAGCAATTTCTATATGCCCCTCTTCACTGAGGAGGGGGGCATCAATATGATGGCAACATTCAAATGTCTAATGTTGGTTAAAATATATTACGGTTGAAGTCATGTGTAGACACTGTATTTAAGACTGCTTGTAAAAATGTACCAGAGAAAGTGATATGTTTAGATGGGTTCATATGTGGCTGGGGTGCACAGTGAGCTGAAATTCCTGATGGGCGAGATGGACCCCAAATGAAACACTGCTTGTCAGCCCTCTTTTCACACCTAGCAAAGAAGAGTCGAGGACTGTCCACTTGTCAACAGGTCTCTCAAAGGTGTATTTGAGATACATCCACTACAGGCAAGATATACATCAACATGAGTGGTATCTGGTGTGATCAGTTGCCTTGCTGACATGTCAACATTCTCAACTAAGCTTAAAGGACCTCACTCTTAAGTTACAGCTCAGAGACTTCAAATATTGCAGCATTTGAACATCAAAACTTATCACAGGGATGGAGATAAAAAATTAATTTTACTGAGTATTTAAAACAATCCAGGCAAGGTAATATGGCTCCAGTTTTGAACTGTGCCCTTAGATCACAAAATCTGCATCATAACTGTGTCAGAGGAGTATGTACCTAGAATGTCTGGAATAAGGAATTCAGAGTTTGGCTTGCTCATTAGGTACGCCAAGCCTCACAGCCAGGTACCACAAGAAATGATAGTGCTGTGGTTGTACACTATCAAGGAAAGGTCTGGGATTGACACTTCAGTTTACAAGCTGCATAGCACAGGGTCTGCAGTGACATGGAAGTGGCAAGTTGGTCTGCTGTATGTTTCCATGAGCTGCTCTCTTTCAACCAGTTCACTATTACTTGAGAAAGAATATCTCTATTCTTAACATTACACAAATCCTCATCAAGCAGATGAAGAACGACCAGTGATGCGAGTGTAATCTGCTATACTCCCTATTTACTTTCACCAGTCAATACAATTCAAACTTAAGCTCACTATGGTAAGTCTCATTTAGCTTTGGATTCTACCACACAGCTATCAGTCCTACAGGCACATGGCAGTATGACTGTCACATATACTTACCTCATTTGAAGCTTGTGTCGTGTGTTGCATCGTGACACAATACTATGGATATCCGGATAGTCTGGGAAAATCTTCAGCTTGTTGACAAATCTCTGTATTTTTTGGTTGATTTCTGGATACCGTGTACCTACAAATGCAAGTAAATAAAGTTAAAATACACACAACATAAGTGTGAGACCTCAGAGGGAAGTGCCACGGTTTAGATAATGATAATCTGCCAATAGGATTCAATTAACTTAAAACTGGAAGTCTGTATATTGACCATATAATATTATAGTTCCTCAATGCTGATGTTAACGCATTTAAAAACCACATTTAGATACAAAGACAGATAAACAACAGTTTACCAGCCACAGAGGCCTAGCCAACAAAGATCTGACTTGTGTTACATGTACAGGTCAACGAAACAAAATAAAATCCAGTTTTTCATGATGCTTGTCACTTGAAATCATGCTAGAACTACAATGTTAATACAAAGCCTGTAATGTCAAAAATTGATATCTATCTTGATACAGCATGGAGATCTTCATACCAGCACTCGCTATCACTCGTGCTGATATGAAACTCTCCATGTTGATACACGTACTGATATAGAACAAGCCATGTATTATTATATACTTAATACCTTCAAAGTAGAACTTTCTTTCAACTACACGGCCAGTGGTGGTTTCTCTGCCCTTAAGTTCACAAAGTTTGTTCCAAACCTTGATAAACTTGGCCTTGTAGCGTTCCGTTAATGTGTATGCAGAGTCATCATCTAATTCATCCAGGCTCAATTCTGCCTCCTCCAACTTCTTTATTTGTTCACTGATATCCTATTAAAGAAAAACAAAAGATGAAGTATAGGAATCAACATGTATCACTACAAGAGGACAGTGACAGTCATATGCTCAGAAGATTTTGCTTGCATAGACTGGCAATCGGAGGTATTCTTTCTAAAGTCTGGGATCCTATGTTGCCACACAGGTTGCAGCAAGGAACTTGACATGAAGGAGGGCGGATTCATGTACTAAGCCGGACCAAATGAGAAAACAAAAAAGCTTAGGAAATGTCAAGTTTTAAAACATAAAAGATGCTAAACACATAAATTTAACTCATTTCCCTTGTTCAGTAGAAAAAGTGGTACCTCGAGATGGTCAAGTAACAGAAATGGCACATGCTGAAGCATAGTTTCATTGCCTAACAACTGCAGGGACCAGAGCAGGGCTGCAGTTGATAAAGTTAAATATGAATATTTCCTATTACTACATGTATACAGTTGCAGACCTGAGCTGAGAATGGCTGGTTGCACATCCCAACTAAGATAGTCATCCCAACTGACATAGTATTAGTAAAAAATATGAACTTTCAGCATGCTGTAGCTTCTTTTTGAATAAAGTTAGCTGCGTCAGGTTTCCAGCAACTTACTGAGTTACTTTATTGGTTGTCATGTAGGTGCACTGTCTGATAGGTCACAGCAGAACTATATGGTGAGGCAGTACAATACGGCCTGGCCAAACACAATAATACACCTACATGTATATTATAAGCTAGTATCTGGGTGTTGTTTTGCATTTCAATAATAAACAAAAGGCCTATGGACCTAATGCTCTGCTAACATACAATCTGATGACCATCACCTAAAATTCATTTCCTGAAATGCATTCCCTCCACGACCATGAAAAATGAATCAAGGTCATCCATATGATGCAACACCAAACTTCTACATGAACAAATCACAAGGTCTAGGGTTCCCCAGAAGCATCCTTGTGCAATTTTCAACTGGCAGTTTCAGAAACTTTTTTAGGATTCTGCCAAAAATTGAAGATAAAACAATCTAAAATAAATTAACAAACAAAAATCATTAAATAAAACCCAAATTCACCGGACCATAACCATTTGAGCAAACTTGGTAGAGACTAAATATACAAAAAAATTACAGTGCTACCTGGTGAACAAATGGCGGTCTCAGGGTCCCAAGAAGTATCTCTACACAATTTCAAAGCTAATGGCCAAGTGGTCTTGGAGATTTTTTTTTCCATTCTGCCCAAAAATGCTCCCCCCCCCCCCCCAAAAAAAATATCATAATAAAATTAAAAATCCATTGGAGCATGACTGATTGTACAAACTTGAAATACACCCACACAAGGTAGATCCCCACCACATTTAATGAGGATGTGGCCAATGGTTTTGGAGAAAAGTAAAAAGATGTGAACAGACAATAACAGACCGATGGGTCAATGACTGACCATCTTATATGTTCAGCTCACTGACATGTCAGCTGAGCTAAACATTCTGATGCCACCTGCTGAACAGATCAAGATCTTGGGTGCCCTGAGGTGTCCATATGCAATTTCAAAGCAATTAGCATGTTCGTCCTAGAGATATTTTTTTGCCAAAAATGAACAAAAACAGGAAAGAGTCATTAAAAATCCAAGAGGACTGTGACAGTACTGTGCTCAGCTGACCTTACACGTACAGACAGAAGTGGTCCTGTGAACTTCGGAATGAAAGGTCACCATCATCATTCTTGTGAACATGAACATTACCATTTTTTCTGAATTTCTGATAATTTGTCAAAAACCGGAATGATGACAGCACAAGGACGTTGTGAGATAAGGCCAGCCTTAAAAATATTTGTTTCGTATAACAGGGCCTTGAAAAATTTGATGAGGCAGGGAGAATTTTTTTTTTTTAAACTGCACATATCTACTACATATTACTGCAATATGGGCATCATGCCAGTACCGGGACTGATGGACTTAGTATTGATACAAGATAAACAAGATTCCAGGTTGAAAATTTTCTATTAAATCTGTATTAAAGCAAGAGGGGGTCTAATCACTTAAAAAATCAGAGATTTCGCAGCACGTGCGTGGGGCGCCGATGGGTGATGATAATCGCTAACTGATAAACATTCCAAGTTTAAACAATTACTTGCTCCGCAGTTGTATTCATCAGAACTTTATCTCTGTCAACACAAGCAAAGATTTTCAGTGTCGTACACTACATACGATTATGTTACGATAGCAAAGGTACCGGCAGTAATTATTGGTTTGCTGAGCGGGGTCACACTACTTACCGTCAGTGTGATCTGCCCCAACAATGTCAAAGCAGCGTCAAAATACAATAAAATTTGCATGGCAAATTCATCTGCAAATAAACATCAAATGCCATTTATCGATGGGCTCTAACAGTGTTGGAAAAAAAAGGTGCCTTGACATGACTTCCAGTCACACGCAAGTGACAGTGTGGAGTGGATCTGCAGTGAACTGACCCAGTCTCACGGACTGATTTGGGACACATTCGGCTATTCCCGCTATCCCCTACCTTTGCGTATTTGCCTGTGACTCCAAATAATTGTTGCAATTAACACTGGAATCTTTACTTTCGCATGCTGCAATATAAACAAAGCTTCCCGTTTGGGTGTTCCCTCCATAAATTACGGCAGATTTACACATGTTCACTGGGCGGAAGCCATGATGAAAACACTGTAACACGAGCCGTGGTTGGCTCATTTTTGCATGTGACTCAATTGACCAATCGGGTGATGTGTTGTGCTTCAGACCACATGGCAAAAGCAGCTGTTTGTGTACAGTTGCAGGAAAGATGTCAACGGTGCGCACACTCTATTTCTGATTTGAAATATTAAAATTTTCATTTGAATTTGATTTAGGAACACCTTTTATTGCAAGGAACTTGCCAATACTGTATACTACGATGTACCAATAGCATTCATGGTAGGTACGTAAACAATATGCGTTTACAGAACTGCCACACAGGGTGTGCGAATAGCGTTAAATCAAGCCTGAAGAAAATTTTTTTTTGTACTGTTGAAAAAAATATTCCACCCGCAACGTTTTGCGTACACCGGGCACGTTATACGAAACAGAAATATTTTTAAGGCTGGCCTAATTTGGCAGAGATTTGGTACATTCCCAATCAGCGTGTCAAAGGTGATCCAACTTTCGATTTGGGAGAAAAAGTCAAGAACTAGACATAGCTTCAAGGCAAAGCATTAACTGAAGGGTCCGCCCTAAGTACCATGTAATTAGGCTGCCATTTACTCAAATTAGGTCATGGTGACACCAAAATTTAATCACTTTATCTTGCCACACAAGATAAGCATATTGCCAAATTTGAGCAAACTCTGAGGCATTATGTACATATGGCGGTAATGAGAATGTGCATATCCGGACGGACAGACACGCAGACAGACAAACCGAAAACATAAAGGATTCCCCCCATAATGGGAGGACTCTGAAAATAAGAAAACACACAAAATTTCTTTAAAATGCAAAAAATAATCACAGCAAATTCGAACAATTCAAGGTCCAAGTCCTCGGAAGTGTGCTTATGCAATTTGAAAGCAACTGGCCAGGCAGTTTTATAGCAGCAGAATTTTTAAGATTGTGCCCAGAAATTTAACCAAAAATACACATAAAAAATATATAAAATCACTGGAGCACGACCATTTAAATAAACTTGGTACAGGCCCAAATAAGGTACATCCCCACAAAGTTGAAGTGAATCTGGCTGATGGTCTTGGACAATTTAACATTGTAAATTTCCAGTGCAATCCCCATTGGCTTATAGTAATCAACAGGAATGCATGCATTAACTGACAGCACCCACAATGAAATATTTGTTAAAAATCAGGGATCCAGAGTACCACCACCTAGTGAAGAGACTTGTTTTACCCTCACACAAGCTACATTTCCACTAGTTTCATCACAATCTAAGTTCAGGTTTTGGTGAAGTCAAAATTGGGTTTAACACACAAGAATTTGCACAGACGGCCAACAGCATATTTACCATAACTTATACATCCATATGTTATTGATTTGAAATCTTATTTCATGGCATTGCTTGTTAAATCAAGATTTCATTCAGCAAATACCTCCATTTGTGCAGGCTTGTATGTTTGATAGTCCTCAAAGCACCTAATATGATGATGGCATTCATGATGATTTGTGATTTTATAAAGGTCAACTGACCTGTCATCCAGTAGTTATAACGCCGATGAATAAAATTTTAACAAAATCCTTACAGGCAACTTGCAGATATTGCACTATAAACAAAGTCAAGTTGACAGTAACTACGTCAGGGCAACCCAGACAGTGACCTGAAAATCTCATCAGTAATTTTTTTTTTCTTTTTTGTCTCAGAGCATCTCTGTACACATTTTTGGTAGAATCCATCCTGGTACTTAGAAAGTATTTTGGTAGCAAAGTCAAATATTGATTGTTATTAAGTCGAAGTAACCATACAATAGGTGATAATCTAATCAACCAATCTTTGTCCTGTAGCGCATCTTTGTACCAAATTTGCACAGAATCCATCCAAGCACTTTACAGATACTGTGGTTGTAAAGCCAGGTTGACACTAAATAGGTCACCAGAACTTCAAATTAAGTTACAGCAACCTGAAAATCTTACCACCCGATCTTTGTCCCATAAGATATCTCGGTACATACTAAATTTGGGAAGCATCCATTTAAGCTCTTTGAAGACTTGAAGATATTGCAGTAAACAATTTACTGCAATTATCTGCAAATAGGTCACAGTCACCACCCAACTGGTCAGTGACCTAAATGTTTAATCTGTCTATCCTGGTCAGCTAACAAGCATTTCTGTACTAAATTTTAGAAAGATCCATCCACGCACTTAAATAGGGCCATGAAATTTTTGCTTTACTAAAATTTTGAGCAGAATGTGCCTATTTTTAAAGCAGGAAAATTCCATGTATGATATTCAAGCTTTTAAAGCAGAAATTACACAGCCCTAATTAAAGACACTCTGGTCAAAAAGTCAAATTGACGGTTTAGCTTTCATATATATAATCCAATTATTGAATTCCTGCGTTATAATGCTTTTCTGTACCAATTTTGAGAAATATCCATCCATAGGCTCAGTAAATATTGTGGTAACAAAGTTTACACTAAGTAGGTCACTATGTCCCATAAATGGGCTACAGTGACCTGAAAATAAAATCAGCTGATATATGTCTAATAATGCACCTCTGTAACAAATTTATGTTTATAACACCTTCAGGCCTTTGGAACAAATACCACGGCATCAAAAGCTGGTCCAGACTTGGATAAACAGATGGACAACCCAACCATAATTCCAATTTACTAGGAAAGGCATTAAAAACCACTTACCACAAGAGATAACTTCTGAACGGTAGAAAAGAGCAAGTCTTGACAGAGCAGGTACCAGTAAACTGGCAAGATCAGCACATGGACTTGACATAACAAACAGTGATACTTTATAAAATCATTTGGTACCCTATCTATCGGGGACACTTTTTTTCAGTTCATTTACTTACCACAGATGTAACAAAGTCAAGTTCTGCTTTCATTATTTGTCATTACCTTCAGCAGCTTCTCAAGACGTTGAATCTGCCTCTTTGAAGCTGTCTTCTTGCCAATGCCCTCATTCCTTTGTTCCTTTTTCTTTTCTTCAGCATGTTCAGAGGCAATGTCCTTGGAAGTCTGTTCTTCTGTCTCAATTTTTTTCTCAGTAACTTTGTCTTCCTGACCACTGTCACTCGTCAGATCTACATTTATGATAGCCTCCTCGGCTTCCTCAGATTCACTCAGCTTTTGAAAAGCATCACTATCTCTGTCCCGTTCCTCAGTTGTTTTCGCTTCAATCTGGTCATTTTCAAAGCTACAGTTATCCACATTTTCAAGAGCAATCTTCCTGTCATTGCTATCACTATGTTGCTTTGTATCATTGTGTTTTTTGTCAACTATATTGGTGTCTATTTCACTCCTGTCCTTTCCTACATGCCCAGTGTCATGCGACAAAACCTCACAGTCAGAATCAGTCTCTGGACTTGTGTTGATGACATGCTCTAGATCATCATCTTTTCCTTTATTTGCAGAAATATCATTTTGATTGTCGGTATTTGATAAACCCTCATATTGACTTTCACCTGAGCCTGTTGTGGTGGACGCTGGTTGAGCATCTTCCCCATCAGACTTCTTTGATGTGTCGTCTCCCGTTGTTGTCACTTGATTGTCCTGAGTAAGATCACATTTATGGCGTTTTCGATCCTGAGCATCAGATTGGCAATCAGTGTCACTCTCATCCCTCTTTTTCCTCTTCTTTGAGCATTCCCCATACGCTTTCAGCTCAGTGACGATTTCCTTAATATGTATGTACTTGTTCCTCTTGTCTGAATTGATCTTTTTTGTTGCATTCGTAACCCTAACAACAAATTCTTCAGACTGGGTGAAAGAGGTGTCAGCCTTAGAAAAGCGCTTCTCAATCAAATGCAGGACCTCCGTGTCATTATCAGTCACATCTCTGCACACCTGTAGGAACTAAGAAAAGAACACGCAATATTAATGAACTACTAGCAACCCAAGCACTACTAAACTGAAAATTACCATGTCTTTTTCTGCTGGATGGGCTGATCACAACTTGAAAATTATTAAAGGTCATTAATAAATGTGCAGTGTTACAATATCTACAATTTTAGCCCCACATGATCAAAATCAGATAAAAACTGACTAAGTGATGACTGGAAGAAAATTTCGAATGACAATGACATTGACCTTTGACTGCTAGAGGTCACATGTAAGTTACAAAAAATATGGAGGGTTCTAATACCTACAATTTGGGTCCAACGTGATTAAAATTGGACGAAAATTGGCCAAGTTACGGTTGGATGAACACGTCAAAGGTCCAAATGACCTTGACCTTTGATCTTTAGCGGTCACATGTAAATTACAAAAATGTACAGTGTTACAAACCTCTGAATTGAAGTTTCATTGGTTACCTGTACCTATAATAATTTTGCAGATATTCAAGATTTACATTTTTAAATGCCCCTTATTTGCATAATCTTAACATGTTTTCTCCTCTTTATTAAATAACTAGTGTTAAAAGGCACAAATTCATGTATAGACCTAGGCCTATAATCATGCCAAGTTTGAAGCTTCTGAGGGTAATAATGTTTGAGAAAGTGGGCGAACAAAATTTGGTAGTGAAGAAAAAGAAGGAAGAAAGGAATAAAGAATTTGACGAAAAACAGAATGCAGGGGTCACATTAAGGATTTTTCAGTGTGGGTCCGTTGGACACATCTTTCTTCTTTTTTTAGAAAAATAGTAAGTCCATGGACTGAATCAATGGGTCCAGTCTGAACTTGTGCAAGCTAGACTTCATTTTGTGTTATTTGATTGATTTTATTTGGTATGATGAACATACAGTGATGCAGGAGTTTACATAAAAATGTTAAATAGATAAAACATGCAGGTAACTTAAGCCTAGAAACAAAAATGACAAATGGTCTATATATGCCAATGCAGGCAAATCAAAATTATAATTAAGATTAAATAAAAAGGTGCCAATGTAAAAGTTTAATTACTAAAAGTTTGTTGATTGTACCAAGGATGGATTCAGTCTATCCAGGGACCCGCAATTCAGACTAAGTCTATAACACGACCCTAGTCTACCAAACTGTGGTTTGTGAAGTGGTCTTAACCCCTAGCACACTGCCACTGTGCCAGAATCTGATATCGCACAACGTGTCGGCGTGTGCCATCGGGCAGTTTTTAACTCTCTTGCACAACAAGCGGCATGCATATTGAACACGTATGGGCTCTGTTAATTTTGCAATTCATTCCACGTGATGAAATGGTCAGAAATTACATGATTAATATTTCTGTCCACTTTCTATTACAATTTACCTGAAAAATTTGATGCCGTAGGAGGTGTTAAGAGTCTGATCTTAAGTGTGGTCACTTTCTTTTTTTTTATTAAAGCAACACAGTACAGGCCGTGCAACACAACACAAGCGAGTGCACACAGCCTGTCACATACTCACAGGCATAGATGGTTCTCCGCTATGTTGTACGTATATTTTTTTCGGCCTGAGATCGTGAATTTCATTCCTCTCTTGTTCTGTCATACAGATTTGTTCCATTCAAACAATTTAAAGAAATCAAAACACCAAAATTTTGTTAAAAATCACCAACAACGTCGGACGCATAGGAGACAGCATCAACAACACATGATCACATCGTGTTTACGCAAATCTTCGCTTCATCCACGTGTGACCATGCGGTGACTAATCTGAGTATTTTCCTTGCCTTCCGTTTGGAAGTTTCATTCGTGCCTTTATCTGTATCTAGATTTGTTCGATGGAAGTCTTTTTGGTGAAAATACGATGTGAAAATTTACCATCTTGGTCCAATAATCTTCACTTTAATACGACTTATTCCTCTCCAACATAGCGGACATGATACAGGCACATGTATGGGCAACAACGAGTTTGATTGGACAGTGAGCGGCACGTGATCAAATCCACCCAATGAGGAACCTTGAAATGCTCTCAGTGCATTTATAATGAGGTGAAATGACGTAAATTTTGCAGGAATACCCCACGAATTTTTTTCTTAGCAAATAAGAGAGCTTGTTACATACAAAGATGAACATCAGAGAATTCCACAAGTATAATGCATAATCATGGTCATGGTGGATGATGTAAAACACCACGACCGCAAAGGTGCAAAGTTACTAAGTTTGGGGTAATATTTGCAGTTGTATCATTCAAAATGCATTGCGTTCTTTATGCGTGCTTCCACAGAGAAGCAAAATGGCAATCATTTATTGATTTCCAGGCGTCTTTTCTTCATTTTTTGCGCCTATGACGCGGGACGCATGCTTAATGTGACCCCTCAGAATGTCTGTGTCTGGCATACAGACAGACATACATGTATAACTAGCTTACAAAATAATCAAAAGGCATTCCAACTATACATAGCTTTCCTGCCATTATAAACATTTTAGATCACTAGGTATCTCATCTAGTTTCTCCAAAACAGCCCAAGAAACAGCTCTAAAAATACCAGCTGCCTCAGAATCAGTTTACTCAGAAACTGCAAAAAGAGTGTCTAAGGCTGCATTAACAGTGAACATTGCTATTTACCCAGCAGGGTAATCAACGATACACAATTATCAAAATGCACCCTTGCTATGTAAGGCTGCAAAATAAAAATTCCAGTGACTGGGTGTTATAGTTTCCCAGAAAATGGTCCAGACAAAATGACAGATGGAGTAGCAAGTTGTGTATCACCTTGAAATCCTGTGTTTATAAGGTTACATTAGGGCAAGGACAAAAGCTGTAACAGAATCTGTTGAATGCCAGAAGCAATCATATCGATATTAAGCTTACCATAGATCTGCTACCTTAAGATTTCCAAACACATTTGATGAATAAAATTATCCTTATAGGTCCTTCTTCTTTTTTTTTTTTTTTGATGCTCAAATGCATCTTAAAAGATGAAAACAGCACTCAAACCTGTTGCTGTACAGGAATGAAAACAGACCACATTGCCATACAGGATATATACAGACCTCCATTTCTGTCAATTTTAAAGCAAGAGGTGTTAGTCTCAACATTTCTGTTATGTGAAGACTATATAGCCACAGGTATTGTTCAAAGTACCAGCAAGGTCTTGGGGAGAGTGAAAGGGGATAAGGAAATCTGTTAAAATGAAGAAAGAGCCACTGAATTGTCTTCTGGCATGTACTTTAGATTCTCTTCTTGCCTTTATTATTTGTTATAAATTATAAGAGAAGTACGCTTGGCATATTTATGCATAAGTGTAATACCTCCTGGTAGCACTGTTTTGCCTCTTCAGCGTGTTTGGCCAGATGATCCATTGGTTTCATGTGAACTTCTGGAAATGAAAAACAAAAACATTAGCACCTTCACACTGATGATGGGAGGTCCAGAGTGTTTGCAAACTGAAAGTTCAAGGTGGTCTACCAACTTTATTCAGACTTTTGCAATACACCTGGCATATTTTTTAAATTCACCCAACCAAGTGATGTGGACAAATTCCAATGAATTATGATCCCGTGAGCTCGAAAAATTATAGCTTGCCATCATATTACCAGGTTTATGAACACAATTTTTCCAATCAAAGTTGGAAACACTTAGTCTTGAATATAAGTGCAGTTCCACTGACCACACCCATGCCACCTGACTTGGTGGTGAGACCCCAATCCATGTACATGTCCAAAATGATGGGTAAAGTGCCAAACAGCTGTCACTCCATGAGATGCAAGAAATGTGTGCCTGCACACAAGACTTGCAATATATTTGTTAATTTGTACCTGGTCTACAACTGCAAGTCAAAATCACCTTTGTCTACCACACAACATGCTGAAAATCCACTCTGTCACACTGCACATTGGGTAACCAACATACATGCATGTCCAACACCATTTTGGTCAGAGATCATGTTATGTTGTGTGATGCAATTTTGCCTAGAAATGCTTTCAAGTCCTAGTCTGAACACAGTGCAACGCATGACGTAGTCTTCTTTCTTTCGTGGATATAAATTCAATACATGATTTTTACCTGTCCTTTTCTTTTAGATTTATTTTAATTTATTATTAATATGTTGAATATGGTATCAGGTGGGTGTTCATCCAGTGGATCATAGGGGCCCAAAACCAGCACCCAAGTTCATGGGGTGGGATCAAGTTTTCCCTTGCAGGTTACAGATACATGAAAGATTGTGTGTTCAACGGGGAGTCATACCAGTTGGTTATGTTCAAACCAACTGTTCGCACGACATGCAGTTCCACTGACCACAACCATAATCCTGACTTTTTGGTGAGATTCCAATCCCAGTGTCCAAAATGAATGGTAAAGCCCAAAACAAAACAGGCAGTTCCTAGGGATGTCCAGATTCCATGATTTTTTTTCTTTTTTTTTTTGTCATTTTCCGTTTCTCAAATTAAAAATTCCATTTTCTCAAATAGATAATTCCGTTTTTTTCTGTTTTAGGTATTTTATCCACTCTGCAACTTAAATACCCTTGCCACACTAGACAAATATCTCGGGTTCAGTCCGAGATTAACTAGAGAAACTCTACCACACTGTGAAACTATACCCTGGCATGATATCGAGCTGATGTTCCAGGCAAACCCTGGATGATGAGGGTTCAACGCGAGATCTTTGACGACTTGGGATGGGCTCCACAGGGGGTGTACTGTAACAGTGACCTGGCTAATGAGATAAACAGCTGCCCTTTGACATCAGCTCAGGACATTCCTGACCTGTCTCAGGTTAGTATCTACAGTGTGGCTACAACAACCGGAATGCAGCTGGAACCACCCCAGGAGATCAGAATGTAGTGTGGCAAGTTCTCTCGAATTACCCTGCCCCAGGTACTTCCCAAATCATTATCTCGGGTCTATCCTGGATCTAGTGTGGCAGCAGTATTAGGTCATTTAGGAAGGGCTGTTTGAGGCTGGTAGTGTTTGGCGTCTGTCGCCACGCTGCATGGCTGCCATATTGCTGGCCAACTTCAGCACGTAGTGAATAATAGTCCCGCACAAAATGAGACTGGCTGCCGGCATTAGGTAATTTATCTAAATTTGTCACCACAGGCCTCTGGTAAATCATTGTATTAGAATGGAATGGCAGCTACCACGAAGGATGAGTTTTATGTGAATTTACTTAAAATAAAGCTTTGGAATGGCTAAAAATAATGGGAAAAGGCTGCAGTTATGGAGAAATGTACACAATTCCATTTTATTTTACCGATTCTGCGAACCCGTCCGCGATCACGGAAACTGGACATCCCTATACACTGTGGCTGCAAATTTGTTTCCGCCGGCTAGAAAGAGTTTCCAGGCGAGAGGGTAACCTGAATAAACATCACAATGTACGTAGCATTCGTTGCTCATGTTGGGTCTAACCTTAATTAATGTCTTCAGACAGTGTAGTCACCATGCAGGTCCCTGCTGGAGGCCATCCAGATCAAAACTCCCATTATATCCCTAAGTGACTCCAAAAGGCAAAACAACACGTTGCCAACTCAGATTTGGTGTTGGCAGATCATCGAACCACACTCTCCGCTACACACGATTCTAAAGTTGCTTACAAGTACTGAATTCACTGCATATAAGAAGCAAAAATTTAGTATACCAAAAGAGCAAACAGTAACCTCTGTACTCTGTCCATGTTTTCGTAATAAACCAATAAACCTACTTTGTTAGGATAGATTTCATAGCAACCTAGGCATAGGACGTGTCCCTGCCTGGAAAAATGGAGGAACGACCGCCCAGCCAGGCTGGGTTTCCCGGCAAATTGTCACACAGACCGCAGGCAGTACTTGAAAAAAGAGTGTTGTTGATTTACAGGAGTGTGGCAGTGCTATTGACAGCCTGTCTTTTTGCTCAGATTTGTGATAATTAACACCAAAAATTGGTGTATCTCTTGAAAGGCGTCCTTATTTGCAGGGGGTGTCTTGGGTCTTCATTATGATTTTAAGGAAAACGAAATCGATGCTTGAACTTGTTAAGTTTTGATTCAGCAAGTTAAGCCTATACAAATTACATTCATGATCATCATATTCCAATCTAACGCTTTCAGTAATTGTGTTGGCACCTTACACTTTTCGTGAAATATAAGAAGTGAGTGTTTATACCTTCCATAGTAGGCCTATACCTCATTTAAAATATTGCGGTTGGTATATAGTAGGGTTGCAACGATACATTTTCTCATTGGTATATAGTAGGGCTGCAATGATACATTTTCTCACGATGCGATATGTACCTGGATACAAGAGTCACGATAAAATACGTGCAGCTGAATAATGGATATAAATTAAATTTACATATTCTTTTATCGCTTATTCTAAATTCATACCCTTATTTTTTTTAATTAAAGATAGATTTCATATTTGCCTATGTATAATAACATGATAAATGTTTCAAATGTAAAATAATTTAGAAATGTAAAGCCAAAAAGTTGAAATGCCTTACAATGAAATTTATTTCAATTTTATATTCTTTAAAAATTTGTGATCTAGATTATGATTAATCTGCAAGTGAAATATCATTACCATTTACTTTCTTTGCTGTCATCATGTTCATGTGGGGGCTATCAAATTCAAAGTCTCATTAATTAAAAAAAAATTCAGAAACATATTTAAGCTTTAAATACTTCCCACAAAATTGCTGTCAAATGATTTTATGGGCTACTGTTTTTGTGACTAGTATAAACAGTACTATGTCTTATCCTGCTGTTATTTATTCATCTGCAGATTCATACTGAAATTAGAAGAAACCAGGCTTAATGTAGGCCTACCAAGCCTTGAAGCTCATCAATGCTGTCTTGGCAGGCAAGAAAATGCAACACAGCTAAGACGAGGGTGCTGCCCAACATTCAGAACTGATGTAACAACAGTATGGTGTCACAGTATTTGACTACATGTGCACATGGCTGCATGAAATCACACGTGTGGATTTGGGTTTTACCTGCACATTTTAAGGATTTTATTTCCATGGTTTGGTCACTAACAGCTTGATATCAACATCTATCAAAATCATATGTATTGTGGAAGTGTTTGTTGATATTTGGGGCCTTTGATGAATGTTCAAACTTCAATGACAATGCATTCACTTCTGTCGGTCGCCATGTTGCTGCTTACTTCTCCCGTCCCAAACTATTTCTTTGCCCGTTGGACTGGACGCCAGATAATAAATAAACGAAAACTGACATATATATGTTCTTCATTCTGTTGTTGAACAAATTTTGCTGGTATATGGTAATATACCATAATATTTGCAACGATACATTTGTACATGTTTCCATATATGTCTTGAGACTGCCATGCTGACAAAACATGTGTATCGTATTTTTGCGATACACAGGCTCAAGATTCGATATGCGTATCGTGGCTTCTTGTATCGCGATGCACTGATGAATCGTTACATCCTTAGTATACAGGCTACGTGATTGTGAAAATCTGAGGCCAGTGGTTTCCCATCATGATTAACGCATTTCACCAGATGAAATAAATGCACTTCAACTTTCAAGGAGTCATGAAATTATAGGTCTATACAAAAAAAATCTTGATTACATTTTTCTTAAAATTTTCACTGTTCACAGAAAACAGATAAACACTCTTTCAGTTCACAGGTATTGAATATTAACGTACACGCATCACTTAGATCCCCTTGGGGGATTCTCTAGACCTAGGCCTATAATGTGCAACCCTCTCTGTATCAGGTCACATCTCAGCTCCGGCAGACTATATTCACGCTGGCACTGCAGTCACTTTCTGAGCATGTTAGCGCCTTCCTTCTCAGCATGAAAGTTATTCAGTCTTGCCTTCCTTCCCGGCATAAAATTTGTTTCAAGTCGTTACCAGAGCCAGAGTAGAAGGTTGCAGGGTGAAATTCACATCCAAGTAGGACAAAGTGTTCTTGTCTCAATTAGCTGCATGGAGGAGGGGAGCAGTTACTGAAAACCTAACATTCTGTAGTTATTTTTTTTCACACTTTTGCCAAACTAAAAATATCGAAATAGTACTCCCCAATTGATTTTTGCACACACTGTGTTGAATTACAAATAAGAAGCTTTTACAGCAGTGTAGGCCTAAATGAATTGGAAGTCAGTAATTTTGTGCCATGCACTCATTTCATGGTTGATACTGAAAGCGAAATATCACTAATGTCTCACTTTCTTTTATCCCCCATATCCCAGAACAAAAACAGCCATATCCGTTACTTTCTCATTCATATTTTTGTACTTTCCATAACCATATTCAATTTCGGAAGGACAGTTTCTTTCAATTTTTAATTCTTCAAATAATTAAAGAACATAATTTAGTCCAAGACTGATTAACAAACAGAATCTGACAACTTTCTCCATATTTCATTTTACTTTTATTTTCCATAAATTTATTCTTATTCAGCTTTGATATTTTTCATCATGGGTGAGTGTACATGTTTCAGCCAGAAATTGCAGACATACAGGTATTGTTTGTCATACAGTTTGACCCCTGTACCGGTCACTGCTGGTAAGGAAAAAATACGACCATAGGCATATATTTTCACCATCCATGTTTAAAGAAGATATAGTTATTTTCCATGTTGCAGGCGATTGAAATTATTTTTAGGGCAGTTGGTACCTCCTTGTTCCAAATGGAAGCACTACATTCAGTACAGTCATGTACTTCATTTCAAAACCAGTCAATTCATGAATAGCCAGAGATACCTTCTCTGCATACGCATGAACAATTCTGATCATCACTTGCAACACATGTGGCACAATTACTATTTAGATATATGTCATTGCAACATTATCATGTCCAGTGTATGTGTTTTGTCAATATAGTGGACCTTTCAATGGAAAAAATTTTGTCCACTGCAAAGAACTTCCAATATCCCATCAGAATCATATATTTCCATTGCAAACACTGGGGTACATTATCATGCTGTGTTACCCACAGCTAGCAAGTGTGTATGTGCCACTTTGCCATGTGAAAGCTTGGTTGAGCAAGAGTCAACTGAAATTGAGGATGAAAGAACCAGTGATGATGGTGACAATGATGGTCATGGTGATGATGGTGACAATGATGACCATGGTGACAAAAAAAAAGTGATGGTCATAGCGATGACAATGATAATGATGGTCAGAGATGGTGACAAAAAATGTGAAGGTCATGGTGATGATGGTGATTAAAATTGTGATTATGGTGATGATAACAGTGACAAAAACAACTAACCTACATCCCCATCATATCACTCTCTGTTAAAAAACGCACAGTAGCAGAATCTACAAATCACTGGCTGCCAGCTGCAAAACGCCAAAACACTAAACATGTTATCACTGTATGGCCATAGTGTTATTGTATTTGTGTCTTTTTGTCCAGAAACACGTCCTAGTAGTCATTATCCTATTCCGCAGTCTAAAACCTTTTCTCTCCATAAGCTAACCTGTCCCTGTCTAACCTATATACATATGGAAGTACTATTGTCCATATTGCATAAGTTCCTATGGAAAATTTTGACATAGGCTGTATTAGCCCAAATAAATTAAAATCTTGACAGAGGCTGTATTAGCCCAAATAAATTGAAGGGTCTTCAGTGGGTAACTATTCAGAATATGCTTTGGAGCCTATACCCGTACCGGTCTCTCTAAGTAGCGGCTCCTTGTCTAAGCTAAATATTCAACAAAGACAACCCACATAATAATGAATAAATATGAACATGGCAAATGCCACTTGTTTAAATTTATTACCCCCGGCTTATTACCTATTACTTTTCAACATCCATAGTAAAATGGCAGCTACCAGTTACATGCTAAGTCAACATTGTATATAGCCTGGTACACACACACATGTATGTGTGCATAAATATATATAAATATATATATATTTATCTCATGTTTGGGTCAATTTTAGTACTATAACAGGCTTGTATAAATACCGTATCATAGGCCTAAAAGCTACAGTGCCGCTATGTGATATAACACTACTCCTCCGGCTTCATTGGCAATTGTGTTGGTAACAGGTCACTTCGGCAGCAAACCATGTCGGCATGCCGAAACGTCCCGATTCGGCACAGGGAACTGAGTCAGTTCGGCAGGCCAGTTAGGTCAGTTCGGCATGGCTTGAACTTCGGGTTGGATTTTTACATCGTTACTTCTTTGAATAACATGAATAAATTGACAATCAAACCATTATACAACAAGTAAACAAATTAACACTAAAAACTATGTCACATGATTTTTATTGGCGGCAAAATACAAAGTAGATTTAGATATGAATTTAGTTGGGTACATAGACTGACAAGATGTTGGAAGCGGTCATATTCCCATGCATTGAATCATGAATGTGGCCGCGAAGTGCGGCCAAGGCAGCAGGCCCTGGGATGCGACGATTTTACCATAATTTGTGCAATATTAATAAAATATTTTAACATATCTACAATTGCCTTGTGTTATTTGCTATGCTATCATTATATTTATAAATAAATATTGCTGCCGAATCGACCCATTTTATATGCCGAAGTGACCCTCTTGTCCTGCCGAACTGACCCAATTTTCTGATGCCGTAATGGTTTGCTGCCGAAGTGATCTGTATCCATTGTGTTGATGAGGAGTAAATCTTTCTACAAATGTCATTCTTATTTTTGCTTTGTGTATTGAAATGTACAAATCAACAAAAACATGAGATAAAAAATTTATAGCATGCTTTGTAGACGATATGAAGTAATCAACTCGCACTGGATCCCATATGGCATCCAGTGCTCGTTGATATACTTCATATGGTCAAAAAAGCATGCTATAATCTATAATATATATACATACATACCATCAGGATTAAAGTTGCGCTCGCTTTTTACGGTAACCCGTTTACATGTTCACTCTGGTAGTGCCATATACCCATATTTTGGTATCCCCTGGTCAACTGTCAAGACCTTATTACATATACCAAAAAATCGGTACATGGCACTTAGGCAGTGTTTCTGAAAAAAAAATGTGGCACAACCAGAGTTAAAATGATTTGCGAGTTTTATCCGTTACGGCCAGGCGGGAAAATGCCAATTTGGCATATATGGACGATGGATGTAAAAATGGGCCCGTAAAAATCCGACAGAAATATGCAGACTACATATATATATATATATTTACAGTGTTCTAGGTAGCGTTCAAACTCACGAAATCTGCTGTTTGGTAAAAAATACGATAATGCGGTATCAATGTACAATACCTGTCGTTACATGGTCGCTAACTTACACTCTTTTAGTATTTTCACTTGCATACGTATGTTCATTCCCTATTGACATCTTTCCTTTGCCGCCATGATCTTTCAGTTGAAAAGTAGGTCACACAAATAGCAAAATAATATATAAATACACACCTTATCTACTGATAAAATATTTTACAAAATCTTAACCCGCTGTTTTATTCTCTGTCCTTTGCTCATTTGTTCGTTTGTTTGTTAGTTGAAAAAAATATTCATATATCATTTCCGTTCCCGTGATGCAATATAATTCTGTGTGTCTAATTACCGAAAAGACTAGAAAACAGCAACAAAAAACAGGAATAGACAAAAAGCAATCGAAAGCAAGTTAAATTGAGAGAATTTTGACTCTGGTTGTCAACATTTTTGCCGTATTTTTTTATTTAAGACATGATATTTCGGGGTATTCATAGGTTGAGTGCCGTGGGATAGAGTAGCAAAACCAGGAAGGTTATAATGATCTATATTATTGCAGTAAATAAGGGGGTCATCCAATGTTTATGTACGGAAAAAGCAGAGAATGAACTAAAAAAACAAAAAACAAAAAAAGCAAGATTTGCTTCACACCAAATCTTTCTAGGTGCCTTCAAAATGAGAACAGTTTAAATTGCTACACTTTGCTTTTATTCAGCATAATGTAAATTTTGTCTATAATCCATATTTGCAAAAATTTAAATGTTACAACTTTGGTTCTTAATTTTGGTTCATTAGATGTTGTCATGTAACAAAATTGTAAACTGAAGTTTGAATGGCCCCATGCACTGGCGATAATATTTATAGTTTTGAAGCTGTTCAATATTATAATCTTGTTTATCTGCCTAATGTGCATAGATAAGAAGCCTACAACTTTGGTTCATGGTTCATTGCATTCAATTATGTCACAAATCTACAAATTAAAGTTGGAATGGGACTTCTATTATAGGTTTAAAGTTATTCAAGATTAAGACTTTGTTTATTCCCCTTATCTGTATAAATTAAATCCTACAACCTTGGTTCAAGGTTCATATCGGTTGCACCTATATGTCACAAACCTACAAATTGAAGTTGGAATAGCACCTCTATCTGTAATAGTTTTGAAGCTATTTGAGATTTAAATTTTGTGTATTCGCCTAATTTGCATAGATTAAAATTCGACAAATTTAGTTCATGGTTGATAAGATGCGGCTGCTTCACAAACCAACAAATTCATAATGGAATGGCACCTCTATCCAAAATAGTTTTGAAGTTATTCAAGATTTAATTTTGTATCCTCACCTAATTTGCACAAATTAAGGTCCTACATCTTGGTTCATGGTTCATTGGATACTACTTTGCCACAAACCTACAAATTGAAGCTCGAACCTCTAACTAAAATATTTTTGAAGCTTTGAAATTTAAATTTTGCGTTATTCGCATAAATTGAATAAATCGAAATTTTATAACTTTGGTTTATGGTTCATTATATGCAGCTATGTCACAAAGCTACAAATTGAAGTTGGAATGGCACCTCCATTTATAACAGTTTTGAAGTTAATCAAGGTATTTTATGTATTTATTTTATTTGCATAATTTGAAATCCTTCTACTTTGGTTCATGGTTCAATGGATGCAATTATGTCACAAACTTCTAAATCGAAGTTGGAAAGGCACTTCTATCTATAATAGTTTTTGAAGTTATTCAAGATTTAAGTTTTGTGCATTCACCTAATTTGCATAAGTTTAAACTGGAACGAAAACTGGAAAAAGAAAGTATGCACAATCTCTCAATTTCCGATAAGTAAAGCAAACTAGGCAACATACCCGTTCTTATGGAAGACGGGACAAAGCACATATAAGAATTAAAGGTGATAATTTTAAAGATATGATAAATTCATAAAGTTTAACACAGAAAATAATCAAATTATTTTATTATTTCACATCACCAACGCTCAGTTCAGAAGCTACCCCAGAAAACATTATGGCAATATAACACTTTTCCTATTTCAGATATGACTGTTTTCAGATGCTGTACAAGTAAAAATGCCTCTCAAAATGCACTTACAAAGTTGTACACCTTTCATGCATTTTAAACACATATTATATGAATTTTTGTTGTTGTTGAAAATTTTCACAAATTCATGACAAAGCTCTGCTGAAATTTGCAATTGAAGACCAAAAAATGAATTAATTAGTTAATGAATTAATATACAAATCGCAAAAAAAGAGGTATTGCGATGATCATCCATTTAGCAGTCTTTTCATTTGTGATGATAATTTGCTTACAAATGTCATTTAGTCAGGCTCTGAAGAATCATTGGAAATAGGTGAGTCCGTCATACCTGCCGGGATAGAGGGAGGGATCTAAACTTTTGTTTTAGATAGGAGCGATCAATTTACAAAAGAGGAGGCAAAAAATGGTCTGCAGGTAGCAATGGTAAGTGTAGAGATTGTTCCCAAGAGGCAGATGAGACGGTAGACCATTGGTTGGTATGGTGTGGTGCATAGAGAGATGAGGGAAAGCATGTTTAGGAAATGGCAGATTGAAGATCATAACTGCCAGGGCTTGTTGGAAGTTTGCCACTGATATGTGGCATAGATTTTAGCTTTGACAGGGGGGTTTATCGGAAGGGAAAAAAGCGGTCAGAACTGCACAGGACTTTCTGGTAGGGTGCTGGGAGAAAACAAGATCCATAACAAAGGAGTAGAAGCAGAAGTTGGAGTGGCATCTCTATCTATTATAGCTTTGAAGTTATCCAAGAATTAAAATTTCTGATGGTGCTATTTAGGATCATTTAAATTGCTACAACTTTTGCTTTAGATTCATTACCTGTGCAATGGTCAATACCCCCGTAGTAGAAGTTAAAATGACATCTCTATCTATAAAAGTTTCGAAGATATTCAAGTTTTAAAATTTGCAGTGCTGCTAATCAGCATAATTTAAATTGCTGCAACTTTTGTTATAAATTCATTAGATGCGCACTGGTCAAAAACACCCTATAAGTTGATGGAATGACATCTCTATCTTTTTCACTTTTGGAGATATTCAAGATTTAAAACTTCAAAAGCCCCTAATTTGCATAATTTTAAACATCTTCATTCCTCTGTATAAAACGGTCAAACTCCTTATATGGAGGTACAATCATGCCAAGTTTGGAGATTCTATGTATAATGGTGTCCGAGAAAAGTGTCGGACAAATTTGCTGGAAAAGAAGAAAGAAGAGTGAAAGAAAGAAAGAAAGAAAGAAAGAATTTCAGGAAAAACAGAAAAGTGTGTGTTGACACACACACTTTAACTACAAAAGAAGATTCGCTTTACAGCAAATCTGTGTAGGTGCCTTCAAAATGAGAACAGTTTGGAATACTACACTTTGTCACTGTTTAACATTATCTAAATTTAGTGTATTAGCCCAATTTGTATAAATTAAAATGCTACAACTTTGGTTCTTGGTTTATTGGGTGTGGCTATGTCACAAACTTATAAATTGAATTTGACTGACACCACTATATACAGTAGTTTGGAAGCAATTCAAAGATTTTAATTTTGTGTATTTGTCTAATTTGTATAAATTAAACTTTGGTTTATAGTTCATTTGATGTGGTTATGTCACAAACCTGCAAATTGAAGTTGGAATTGTACCCCTATGTATAATAGTTTTGAAGTGATTCAAGATTTAGATTTTGTGCATTCTTTACATTCACACAAATTGAAATCCTACAACTTTGGTTCATGGTTTATTGGATGAACCTATGTCACAAACATATTGAGTGAAGTTGAAATGGCACCTCTATCTATGATAGTTTGGAAGCTGTTCAAAAAGATTTGAATTTTGTGTATTCACCTAATTTGCCTACATCAACATTTTACAACTTTGGTTCATGGTTCGTTAGATGCGGCTATGTGACAAAAGTACAAATTCAAGTTGGAATGGCACCTCCATGTATACTAGTTTTGAAGTTGCTTAAGATTTACATTTTGTGTAGTTATGAATAACTTGCATAAATTAGAATTTTACAGTTTTGTTTCATTGGATGCGTCTACGTTACAAACTTTTAAATTGAAGTTGGGATGGCACCTCTATCTATAATAGTTTTGAAGTTATTCAAAAAGATTTAAATTTTGTGTATTCACCTTTTTGACATTGATTAAAATTGTACAACTTTGGTTTGTGTTCATTGGATACGGCTTTGTTACAAATATTTAAATTGAAGTTGGAATGACACCTTTATCTATAATAGTTTTGAAGCTATTCAAGTTGAAAATTTTGCATATTTACATCATTTGCATAAATTGAAATCCTACAACTTTGGTTCATTGTTCACAAGACGAGGCTTTGCCCCAAACCAATAATTTGAACTTGGAATGGCATCTCTATCTATGATGGTTTTGGAGATTATTCAACTTTTAAAATTTTCGATGCCCCTAATAGGCATAATTTGAAATTCCACAACTTTCATTTACTGTCCATTGTATTGACAGGTGTCAGAAACCTACACATGCACATTGAAGTTTTGTGTCTATCTGCACTAGTTTGGAAAATATCGAACTTTTAAAATTGAATTACCCCTTATTTGCATAATTTTAAACGCCATGACCATTCCAAATGATATGCACAATTTCATTGGTAGGTCAGTCACCATGGCAAGTTTGGTGGTTTCGGGAATAATAGTGCCCGAGAAATATTCTGGACAACTTCGGGTGTCATGGAAAGAAAGAAATACTTGAAAAGAAGATTTGCTTTACAGAACATCTGTCTGGGTGCCTACAAAATGAGAACAGTTTGAAATGCTACACTTTGCCATTGTTCAACATTATATAAATTTCGTGTATTTACCTAACTTTTATAAATTAAAATGCTCCAACTTTGGTTATCGGTTAATTGAATGTGGCCATGTCACAAACTTATAAAGTGAAGTATGAATGAAACTACTGTCTATAATAGTTTTGAATTAAAAAGTCTACGGCTTTGGTTTATGGTTCATTGGACGGGGCTATGCCACAAATTGATAAATTGAAGTAGTAATGACACCTCTATCTATAATAGTTCCGAAGCTATTCAAGATTTACATTTTGCATATTCACCTAATTTGCATAAATTAAAATCCTAGAAATTCATTTCATGGTTCACTGGATGCAGCTCTGCCACAAACATATACATTGAAGTTGGAATGGCATCTCTATATATAATAGTTTTGATGATATCTAACTTTTAAATTTTTCAATGCCTCTTATTAGCATAATTTGAAATTCTACAACTTATATACTGTTCACTATATTGGCAGGTGTCACAAACCTATATATGCACATTGAAATTTGGAGTCTATCTGCAATAGTTTGGAAGATATTGAACTTTTAACATTTTACTTTCCCCTAGTTTGCGTAATTTTAAATATCATGACTATTCCAAATGATATGCCCAATTTCACTGGTCAGGTCAGTCACCATGGCAAGTTTGGTGGTTTTCAGAAAAATAACGTCTGAAAAAAAAACTCTGGATCCAGTTTGTCATGAAGAAAGAAAGAAAAAAGGAAGGAAGTAAAGAAAGAAAGAAGGAACATATTTACTCATTCAGTGAAATCTCTCTACAGTGACCACCCTTGGGAGCAAAGAAAAGTGCCCACTCCTGAGAGGGTTTGCCCTTCTCGGGAGCATGTATGAGTATGTATATGTACATTATTCATACATGCACTTATATATGTACAGTGTATACAGATTATAATTGAACGGGATGTGTATACCTGCAATACAAAACTGTGTTTCTTTGTTTATTACATAAACAAATTTTAATAGAAGCTGTCAAGAAACTACATATACATGTACCTGTGAACCAAGACAACCACTACACTGTCTCAGTATTGGCTATGAAGAACAGGTTTCATGTTACTGGTTACAACAAAACAAAGACATGAAAGTGTCCACTGAGATGACACAAATTCTACCCTCCTTGGTCTGGCCGACTCAGCTCTGTATGTAGTCTATTTTTAAGAGAGGGTACACTCAGGCTTGTTCTGCCTAGAAGTCTGGAGCCTCTGTTCCCTTGGGACTGATAAGTTCAGCAGAATGACATTGTCTCAGGCAAAAAAACAGGCCAGCTAGAACACCATTTCAGTCATGGCGCACTGACAGGTCTGAGCAGCTCTAGTGGAAACTATAGCCTGCCTGGTACATATGGAATCATGGAGTCGATCTGTTATTGTATGAACAGAAAGAGATTCTCTGTATTTTATTGAGAGCCTCATTACATAGTTGTTTGGGGTCCCCCCCCCCCCTTTTTTTGTGCTGCAAGACCCAAACCTTCTAAAGCATACACCTAGCATGCATGGATAGATAGCTGCCTGTGAGACAAGTTCAAGATAATTATTCGTGAATGCAAAATGGTTGCCTGGCACCATAGAGGTCAATCAATAGGTCATACAGCAAGCAGTGCAAGGCTTGCATGTAGATTGGGGAGAAATTTGGTGAATTTTGCATATACTAAAATTCTCCAAATTTGTTTGTATGCTATTGGATTTACCAATTGTCTTAAACCTATATGTTTAAGTTAAGACTTTGTGTTTATCTGCAATACTTTGGAAGATATGGAGCTTTTAAAATTTTAATTGCCCCTAATTTGCATAATTTTGAACATCATGACTATTCCAACCCAGGTGCTTAATTTCACAGGTAGGTGAGTCACCATGACAAGTTTGGTGATTGTCGGAATAATAGTGTCCGCGAAAAACTCAGGACAAATCTGGTCTTAAAGAAGAAAGAAAGAATTCTTGGAGAAACAAAATGTCTGGGTTTGCACCCAGATATATTAAGAACCCGAGAAAAAACAATATGTCTGAGTTGGCACCAGACATAATGTTAGAATTGGAAGAGATCAGAGTTGACTCTAGAGTGACAGGTTTTGGAGAAGGACACGGAAAGTTGGTAGCCTTTATTAGGGCTCCCATGACTGTGTGCACAGGACATGGGAAATGTGCGAGCCCCAAAGGCGGGGATTGGGTCAGAGGGGAAGTGTGTGTGTGTGTGTGTGTGTGTGTGTGTGTGTGTGTGTGTGTGTGTGTGTGTGTGTGTGTGTGATTTTGTAAAGGTCTTTTACATCACACTAGCAAAGATCTTGCATAAATATACGACAGTCTGGTATCAGAGTATAGTTCTTGAATTGGATCAAGATTCCCTTGGTAACAAAAGGCGGGGGGGGGGGGGGGGTGCTAAGAAACGATGTGTCAAATCCGCAGAAAGTGACAAACGGCGTCCCATAGGGTTCAATTTGGGGCCCACAGCAGTTCTTAGTTTATGTAAATGATATTCCGTTCCGGGCATTTCAAATGTCATGTGTAAAACGTTTGCTGATTATGTCAAGGCTTACAACCAAATTCTCTGTTCAGCTGATTGTGGCAAGTTACAGATGGAATTAAACTCCTGGAGTTGTTGGTCTGATGCCAGGACGCTTCAGTTTAATGCCGATAAGTTTTAAAAGTTGAACAAAAACATGATTACATCTATACTTTTAACATATTAAATTTAAGTCAGGTACGTGTCCCAGCAGAAGGATCTTGAAAAAATGATAAGAGCCAGTCATGATTTATCTCCCAGATCTCATATTTCGAATATTGTCAACGACGCAAACGAAAGAATGTGACTCATTATGTCTGGTTGTGAATCCAGACATTTTGTTTTTCCGTGACTTCTTTCTTTCTTTCTTTCTTTCTTTCTTTCTTTTTCTTTCTTCTTTACGACCTAATTTGTCCAGAGTTTTTCTCGGACACTATTATTCCCCAAACTACCAACTTGCCATGGTGACTGACCTACCAATGAAATTGTGCATATTGCTTGGAATAGTTACAATGTTTAAAATTGTGCAAATTAGGGGCAATTAAAATTATTAAAATTTTTTAAGTTCGATATCTTCCAAACTATTGCAGATAGACATAAAATTTCAATGTGCATGTACAGGTTTGTGATACCTGCCAATATGATGGGCTGTGAATGAAAGTTGTAGAATGTCAAATTATGTTAATTAGCACATTGAAAAATTTCAAAGGTGAATATCTCCAAAACTATTATAGACATAAAGATGCCATTCCAACAGCTAGCATACCCTTTCAGAGATCACATTACAATTCACTATTTAGCATGCAACGTTTTTGCTGCCAGGATGTGACAATGGGGAAATCACATGTAGAAGTTGTAAGGACCGTGGAACTTGTTTCAACTGCCAAGCACGCGCCAGAGAGAATGCAGAAAATGTTCTTGAATAACTTGAAAACTATTATATATAGAGATACCATTCCGACTTCAATTTGTAAATGTGTGACATAACCACATTCAATGAGCCACGCACCAAAGTTGTAGTTTTTTTTTAATTTATTCAAATTAGGTGCACACACAAAAATAAAATCTTGAATGGCTTCAAAGCTACTGTAGATAGTAGTGTCATTCAAACTTCAGTTTTTAAGTTTTGTGACATGGCCACATCCAATAAACTTGCTTCCAGAACATATAGTATCTGCCCCCTCTCTAGACTCTGTCAACTTTTTTTTTTATAAAACAAATAGCCAAGAGGGATAAATGAACCAAGTAAGTAGTCAAATTCAAGTTCAACTCTGTCCGTGCCATTACGGCACTATCTTTGTATGACCCCGATGACCCAAACAAATGCAAGGACTTGCCTTCCCTGTATCACATTGTTTTCTTTGAGTAAATTCAAAATGGCCACTATTTTCTATAACATTAAAAAACTTCTACAAAATTGCAAAACCCATGCATACAGCCTATTTATGATAACTGCCAATAAGACATCAAATTACTGGGCCACATGTACAGGTCAGTATGATTGAGCAACGTGGCCACTGCACATTTTGGGGACTTATTTGACAGTTTTTTTTCCAGAATTGAAGATTTTTTGAAAAAACATTAAGAAGAGGTCCTGAAATTAATGATAAATATCAAAATGATTTTAAAAATTGCAAGAAATTAATTAAATATTATGGGTAAAAGAAAATATTAGCAGCTGATGATTTGCAGAAGGGAGGATTTTACCTCAAAACATGTACATGTGGAAAACATTGAGATTTGTATGGCAAATCGGTGTAGGCCTGCACATACCAACAGGAGAACAGCACCATACCTTCCATGCAGAGCTGACCAAGAAGAGCCCAATCCTGTATATTAAGGAGGCTCCCATTAATTAGGGCAGGGGGCAGAAAACAGGGATAAGGTACCATCATGGTTTTTGTGCCCCCCCCTCCACCTTAAGGCAACAAGCCTGAAATTTGTGCCCACCACCACCATATTTTGTAATCCCCAGCTCATGTGTAGTGTCCTTCCGATCAGGTTAATGTCCAGAACTCTGATTTCATTATCAACATAAGTGTGAAGGGGATGGTGCGGGTGGTCTAACATTTATAGGGATGGACTTTCTAAATGTCAGGCTAAAATTGAAAATTGGCAAATTAAATTACAAGAGACTTGGCCATGACTGAAGTGCAATTCATATTAAAATAATTATCTAGATATTTACAAATTCCTTTAATGATACTGAGGAATTTGCCAGCATCAAGGTAATGACCACGTGTGGCCATTTTTCTACATTTTCCTTGGTCCATACATGGTAGTTGAAACACGCTCCATGGTCCTCACATCTTCTACATGTTGTTCCCCCATTGTTACATTCTGGCAGCAAAAATGTCGCATGCTAAACAGTGAAATTGTAATGTAATCTCTGGATGGTCTGCTAGATGTTAATAAGAGCCAAAATCATAGAATTACGCATACTGTAGTTATAAATTTTTTTTTTACTATTTTAGATTTTTGTGCCCCCCCCCCCCCGTAAATAATGGAAACATATTATCGTGTTTGATGCCAAATCGTGAAAATTCACGGCTTCAGCAGCCAAACGAATTGGCAAACGGGTCATGCAGCGAGATCAAGCATATGCTTTGAAGTCTGAAATTGGTAATGCACCGGTCAATGTATAATTACAGAAAGCAACAGAACACAGTTCTTTCTCCCTTGTAACAGGACAGCCAATTGGAGCTCCCGAAGTAATCATTAACATTGCTTGGTCCTTTACAAAGCGTTACACTCAAGTGAACATCGGAAATAATCGGGGAAATAGAGCAAAAATTCTATTGACATTCAAATACAGATCAATACTGACCTATTTGTCAGTGCTGTGGCCTTCAATTTAAAGTTGGTCAAGCCAAATTCAGAAATTTGTAAATGTAGCAGGATGCTTGGTCACATAAATTCTGAAGCAACTTTTCATGTATAAACATAGTTTTAGTGGTACTAGACCTAAATGTTGGTCCCACCAGTATGACCAATTGGACCCCAAGGCTACGGCCCCGTTTGTCACACATACAAGATAAATATTATACATATATTCCCTATTTTTCATACATACAGAGTAAATATCCCACAAATTCGATCACTGGTGTTATCGCAGCTTTAGTATTATAGATCAGACAAAGAGCAAGTCATAAATACTAAGGGAGCAAATTTAGATTTGCATGATGTGGAAAAAATGAATTACATATAAGTTACTACTGGTGTACGTAGCACCAGATAGGCTAGACACATATCGTGCATAATACACCTACACTGCTTAAAAGTACAAATGAAATACATCACAGATTTCCCAGTAAAGCATCGCCAACTTGGCAAAAACCATTAGTCACACAGATCTTGCACATTACATGTAGAACCGAGCAAGAACTTATATTTATGTTCATGTTCAAGAAATGTGTGTAGCAAAGCTTCATCATACCAAATATTCAAAAGTGCCCGTATCATTCAAAATAAAGTGTCTTGCAAGGCCTTTAACATAGGGTAGATACCGGTTCAGGAGTAAGTCAAATTGTTCTTATCTGAACTTGTACTACACAAATTTAGTAATTGTGTTTGGTTTGACAGATATTCTTTATTCATAATGAAGCTTTGCATATATAAGCAAAACTTCACTTATTTAGCTAATTCAGCATTTTCCACTGTCATAGTTATTCATTATTATGCAGGTTGTCTTTGCTGAATATTTAGCACAGACAAGGAGCCACTACTCAGAGAGACATGTAGGGGTACAGGCTCCAAAATATGTGCTGTGTAGTTACTCACTGAAGACCATTTAACTTATTTGGGCTAATACAGCCGCTAATACAGCCTATTTCCAAATTCTACAGAAGATCGTGTGCAATATGGACAATAGTACTTAGGTTAGACAGTGACAGGTTAGCTTATGGAGAGTAAAGAGTTCCGACTGCGGAATAAAGTGATGACTACCAGGAAGTGGGTCTGGAAAAAAAGACAAATACAATATATATATATATATATATATATATATATATATATATATATATATATATATATATATATTGTATTTGTCTTTTTTTTTAACATTGCTTGGTCCTTTACAAAGCGTTACACTCAAGTGAACATCGGAAATAATCGGGGAAATAGAGCAAAAATTCTATGTCAATAAAGCCTGGTGACACTGAGACTTTGGTATATATATATATATATATATATTGCTTTATTTCAGACTCATCAGTACATGTACATGTTGGTCCATAGTGAGAATTACAAAAAGAGAAAGAAAACAAAACAAAAATAAAGTGAAGGCACATAATGCCTGGCGCACAACCAAGGGTAATTACATATAACTCGTGAAAACTACCAGACATGGAACCTCAGGTTTAGAATATACTAAAGAAAATCTTACATGAAACAAGAAATCTAAATATAATTAGCCAGTATGCAAATATAAAAAGTTCATCCATAGTCTTATTACAGGAGACTGATAGAATATGTCAGAGTATAATACACATTGAATTAAAGTATTGTTGCTGTTCTGTATACGGTGTCTCAGACTGAACGCTTGTTTCCTCCACAAGGTGTCAAAAGTATTTGTTCTGTTGGAGACCAACATTTGACTGGCACTACAATCTGGAGCAAATGTAAAAATCTTCTAAAGGTATTATTGTAACTGGCATGCAACTTTGAAATAGTAAGTGCACAAAGACTTGTTCATGAAAACTTCTGTTGCTTTGTCTTTGACCAGTGGCAGGCATTGCCAATAAAAAAAAAATATATATATACACACACAAAATATAAGAAAATACAACTTAAGGCCTATGCCAAAGGAATATATACTCCTATATAAACCTATAACAATGAAAAATATTGCAATCTTACAGCAATTTTATTTGAAATGTGAAACTTGTTTTCCGTTGTTTTCTGTTACGTCCTGTTGCTTTCTGGTGTTTTCGGTTGCATTCTGTGATTAGACCAATGCCACTCCATATTGAATACATAATTCAGTGGACTATCTCAAAAGGTTATGCGGAGTACATTGCCTCTCAATGTGGAAATTTTAAGTGTTTATATCCTGTGAAACAGCTTGGATGTCGCTATGAGCTGGGGAACAGAGCTTTGGGTAAGTCCAGGAGTTAAAGATATGAAATGCAGAGCATTTCATGTGACGGTTTTTTGTCCGAGACTCCACGAAACCACACTGGTTGATTATGAATGTTTTCCCAGTGGCCTCCACCAGATCAAATCAACACGGGGAAGAAGGGGCCTGCAATCACCAACAGCGGTTTGAGGATTGAAAGTCATTCATGTCGTTTGTCACTGAACAAATGAGATAAGAAGATTGTCTTTTCAGTGATGCACCCTAACGCTACACAGTTGAGGCGATAATGGGGTGGGCACCAACCTGGGCTTTGGCTTGTCTGTTGCCTTTCATTACCAAGCAGGGTTGGCTAATTTGTAATTCATGCAGAATACACAGTTGGTAATTCCACCCATACAAGACAACTATACATCCCATGAGGAAGCCTTCATAACTGACTGAAAGCATGATCATAATTCCCCAGTACAAATGGCATTTATTGTAGATCTGAAGGACTGAGAAGGAATGCTACATTATTCATGTTGCATCCGTTTTAAGTAAGCCAGAACAGTTGGATTTATGTGTCAATCTAATAGTTCTCAGGCCTTGCTTATGTACAGCAGTAATTTGACATTTTGTGTGATGCAGAGAATGGTTGACTAATTAGTTGTGTAACATATTTATTCCCCAAACAGTTGCAGTGTTTGTATGGTATTTGTAGTCTTAACCTGTTAGACCCAGTTGTTTACATGATTGAAGCAGAGATCAGGATACCAGCATTGCATTAGACTGACTGCCTAGGGGGACATGATGTCAAAAGCAGACTGATTTGCCTCATGCTGACATATTACATCATGAAAGTTATCCAGTTCAGCTGCCCAAGGCTCAGTAAAG
Source organism: Hermodice carunculata (assembly GCA_964020975.1). Lineage (NCBI taxonomy): Eukaryota > Metazoa > Annelida > Polychaeta > Eunicida > Amphinomidae > Hermodice > Hermodice carunculata. Next base: position 2,462,309 of record OZ026625.1, on the reverse strand, counting down.
AAGGTAGAAACCATGCTGCACTCATATGATAATGGCCATCTGTGTGTGTGCATGTGTGTACATGCATGCATCCATTATATTCATTTTGAATTCCACAACCAATCCTAAGATATGTTGTATGATTGACAATTGATCTTGCTGTCTGTATAGTGCACAGTTTAATCAGCTATAAAACCTGTGCCTTTGTGACCCGGGTTCAACTTTGAACCAGGGGAGCAAATGGAGAGTGTTTCAATCACTCTGAGTGTGAGTGGTGTATTTTGGTAAGTCTTCCAGTTTCATCCACCACATTAAAGGGTAGGAAGTATTTGCCCACATCATCTGTGCCATAGAGATCAAGTTACTTGATAAATCAATGCTTGGCTTCTTTCACAATCCATGTAAAAAATGGGTTTATGGTATGTGCTCTTTTCAAAGGATTCAAATCAACCTTTTGACCCCCCCCCCAAAAAAAGAAAAACTGTGTGATCTGATTTGTATTTCAAGTACCACAAATTTTATTTAATAACGATTTAACTTTTGCTTTTCTGACTGTTGACTTTAAAAATGTTGAGAGTGATTTAAACAACTTTCAGAACAGTTTTCTGGACATTCTACAGTTTCTTGCAAGGCAGTATGATTAATATTTTACAATATAAACTTATGCCAACACCAAATGAAACTTAGTGTTCGTAGGGCCATTTTATTTTCCAGTTATTCAAAATTCCCAGGTAGGCTTTTTCATTGAAAAATGGATCATGCAGGTTATCGATAGGTGATGTGAATGTAATTTGTGAACATTCACAAAAGACAGACATTTGTGTATGCGAGTACGTCCCATGGAAGTGAACTACATTTTTCCCTGGCCACTCAGCCATGCATTGTCTTTGATGGGCCAGTCTGCCTGTGGCATGGATAATGCCAAATTTTAGCTCAGCTGACTTGTCAGTCAGCTGAGGTTATGTGATGGTTAGGCATCCGTCTGTTGTCCGTCGTCCACAATTCACATTTTCGACTTCTTCTCTAAAACCACAAGCCAGATTGACTTCAAACTTATGGGGATGTGCCTTGGGTGATTCTCTACCAAGTTTGTTCAAATGGTCACGGTATAGTGATTTTTGGATTTTTTATGAATTTTTTTGTTCATTTTTGGGGGAAATCTTAAAAAATCTTCTTCTCCGAAGCCACTAGGCCAATTGCTTCGAAATTGCGTAAGGACACTTCTGGGGACCCCTAGACCTTAAATTCTTCAACAGGTGGCGCTGTGATTTTTTTCTATTTTTTTTATGAATTTTTGTGTGTTTTTGTCATTTTTGACTTCTTTTCCAAAAGCATCACTCAGATTATGCTGAAACTTGGTGTAAATGTTCCTGGTAGAAGGGTCACACAATTTTGTTCCCTAGGTGCTGTTGCTGTGGACCCCTGATTTTTAACGATTTTTTCAATTCGGGTACCTATTGGCCAATGGATACATTCCTATCGATTACTATGTAAGTGAATGTGGACTGCTGTGGTAATTCATGTTTTTGACTTAATCTCCAAAACCATCTGTCAGATTCTCTTGAAACTTGGTGGGGATGTACCTTGGGTGGGTCTCTACCAAGTTTGTTCAATTGGTCACGGTCCAGTGATTTAGGGATTTTTTATGAATTTTTTTGTTCTTTTTTGGGGCAAATCTTAAAAAATCTTCTTCTCTGATACCACTCACCCAATTGCTTTGATATCACACAGGAATACTCCTGGGGAGTTCAGTTCTTAATTTGTTCACCAGTTGGCGCTGTGATTTTTTTCTAATTTTTTATGATTTTTTGTGTGCTACTGCTATTTTCAACTTCTTCTCCAGAACTTTCACTCAGATTAAGCTTAAACTTGGTGGATATGTGCCTTGTAGAAGGGTCAAACAAAGATGTTCACGAGGTGGTAATCCTGCAGATTGCTGATTTTTGATGATTTTTTCAATTCAGGTACTTTTTGGTAAATGCACCTTTCCTATTGATTACAATACAAGTCAATGGGCGTTCTAATGCTAATTCACATTTTTTACTTCTTCTCCGCAACCATCAGCCAGATTGACTTCAAACTTGGTAGCAATGTACCTTGGTCTCTACCAAGCTTGTTCAATTGGTCACGCTCCATTGATTTTTGGATTTTTTATTATTTTTTTTGTTCTTTTTTGGGGCAAGTCTTAAAAAATCTTCTTCTCTGAAACCGCTCACCCAATTGCTTTGATATCATACAGGAACACTCCTGGGGAGTCTTAGTTCTTAATTTGTTCACCAGGTGGTGCTGAGATTTTTTTCTAATTTTTTATGATTTTTTGTGTGCTATTGCTATTTTCGACTTCTTCTCCAGAACTTTCACTCAGATGAAGCTGAAACTTGGTAGATATGTTCCTTGTAGAAGGGTCAAACAAAGTTGTTCACCAGGTGGTAAAGCTGCGGATTCCTGATTTTTAACGATTTTTTTCAATTCGGGTAATGCACCTTCCTATTGATGATTATGTAGGTCAATGGAGATTCTGATGCTAATTCACATTTTTTACTTCTTCTTCGAAACTGTCGTCGAGATTAACTTCACACTTTGTGGCAATGTTCATTGGGTGGGTCTCTACCAGATTTGTTCAAATGGTCACGACCCATTGATTTTTGGACTTTTTATGAATTTCTTTGTTCTTTTTGGGGGCACATCTTAAAAAATCGCAAGGGTATATGTGCATGTCAGCTAAGTGTGTGTTTTTCATATTTTGTTGTTTTATATTGTGTATTTTACACGAATCAGAATCAGAATCATTTTAGGTCATCAGGTCATCTGAGCATGGGCTGTTCAGACAGCCCTCCTGTTTTTCAAGGTCACAGTGCGTTATCTTGCATGTGCAAGATGATATTTGGCATCCAAATTGCACATGATTATGCACCATTTTAATACCTAAGTGTCATTCATATTTGACCTTGACCTATTTTTCAAGGTCGCAGGGCGTTATCTTGCATGTGCCATGTGATATTACTATTCTGACTTTTGAAAACCTGCATCTATCAATCTGAATTTTACACAAAAGAACCATCCTGATGTTACTCAAAAGCCTTGCAGTCAAGGTCCTACCTCTATATTTGACCTACTAATAAAGTGAAAAGTGCACAGTGGTGGGACTATATGAGAGCAGATGCTGACATGGATGACGATAGCGACATTTCAGTACAGTGTGTGCTTTGACCTGGTCTGCTTTCTTTCAGGAGTTTTCACTCAAGATTGTCTTGTTCTGTGTTTTTTTTTTTTTTCATCCAAACATTTTATAAAACTATAATGCTGAAATTTTTAGTACGTCTGCCAGTCATGGTCACTGTCCATCTTGTCATGGCCTCACCAGCCCATGCTATAGTGTATTAGCACGTCATGTTACATTTTTTGGGATGGTTAGTGATGTGATCAGTCCCAGGGCAATTTCAAGTGCGTCTTGGCAAGTTCATTTTAAAGTATGGTTGTTAGTGGTAGGGTGATAATGAAAATAATTGATAGATAGTCTATACATGTAGTCCGATTAGGAAATCACAGTGCTAGGAAACAAAGTTCTCCCTACCAAACTCATTCATACTCAACCTAGTTTTGCCATATTAGGAATACGTCGTATTCAAATTACTCTCCGAAGCATTTTGCCAATGGCCGATAAACCTTTTGGTTTTCTTTGCACCGCATTGTGCACAGATACATGAATTCCACAAACAGACAAGTTAGACATGATGGCTTCAATACAAAAGGCCTCTAAAAAGACACTTAAGTGTATATTTCAGCCGTCAAAATGTAAAAGGAACACGAATGGCTGCAATTTATTTCCAATGACAGGAATACAGTTAATGATGTATGTTGCTCTTTGGGTCGCCAGCACAATGATTCACTAAAAGTATTACATAATTTTAGCAAGGGTTTTTGCGGAAGGATACACATCATGTTCCTTGTTCAGCTGTGTGCTTTATGAGTCGGTTCCATTTTAAATTAAAAGTATGACCATCTCAGTCATTAATAAGTAATAGTCCTATACCATATATACAAAGACATCCAAACATGCAGACAGTGACCTCTGTATAGTAATTCAACTCCACCTATGGCAGTCGCTGTGGAGACGTTTGCTTTTACTAACCTAAGTACCAAGCGATGTATGTCATGACATCATAAACTTTGGAATAGTCACTATACATGTATGAACATAAAGGTTAAAAGTCCCAAGGTCCTTGATGTATGGTTATTATATATATATATATATATATATATATATATGTGTGTTATATATTTTAAATTTTAAACAGATTTAGCCCACTGTTTCAAAGATATTGCTCAGACTGTTTTTGCACTGACTGACCCACCTCAGTTGATACATTCTATAGTATAACCATTCAAATCTGCACCAAGAGTGCACTGTGCATGTCATATGGCTTCAGCCTACCCTCTACCCTACGCCTGACCAGATCATCCACCATAACAAACAGCAGAAAATGTAATCCACTCGAGTGTCTGGGCCCAGGGATACAATAGTAACTTTTATGGGCATGGCGAATAACTGTGCCAGGACATATATACAAAGATCAACTTGACAGACCTAAACAATGTGTTAATTTCAATGTTGGATGAAGTGTTCAAAGGTGGCACATGTCAGTATATTAAAATATCTGGTGCTGAGGCTAAATTTCATAAAGGTAAGAACAAAAGAATATCATACATGAAGCAAGAGTGTTCTCAAATGATAGGATACATGATCAACAATGCATACTTTTGCTTTGGAACCAGTCTGTCAACAAATAGTAGGAATACCAATGGGAACAGATCCACCCCCCATATATTGCCAACCTCTATTTACATTATGATGAATCAAAATGGATGGAAGAATTGACAAAAGCAAACTTGACAGCAGCAAGAAGATCATATTCTCACACAAGAAGATTTATAAATGACCTGTGTGCTTTAAACAATGGAGAAGAAATAAAGGGAAATTGGAAAAACATATATCCCAAAAGATTCCATATTTGGAAAAGTAATTGGATTAGACTTGCCAAATTTATATGATATATAGACCATGGCCAAAGGCAGAATGTTGTGTAATATCAGTGACCTTGACCTATTTTTGTGAGGTCACCATACCTGTAAAGTTGAAAAGGTGATTTTGTAATGGCCGGGTGTAGCTTGGACATCAATGGCAAAGAGAATCGAGCCTCCAGATCAAGATTGCACTTGTTTACATAATACATAAAATTGTGCTTGATGACCTGCTTTTTGGGTCACTGTGACCCAGTAATTATGGAGTGTGTCGCTTGTCCAAGTTTTTGTTCTTCCTCAATAACTTGAAAAATTATTACCGGAGACAGCTGATTGGCTACTAATAGACTAATGCAGAATATTATACAGATATTGGATGACAGGGAGTCCAATATGAAGTTTACGGGACGATGAAACGTTATATTGGGTGAGGCGAACCCGAACCCAATATCAAGTTTTGGAGTCCCGTAAACTTCATATTGGACGACCTGCCATCTAACATCTGTTATATTCTGCAATTTGAATGATTTTTCTTGTATAAATATAGAAGTCTGAAACACTCTATAGTTAAATATCAAATTTATTTCCCATTGAAATTCTACACATTTTGCCTGAAGCTAAGGAAAAGCCCCAGTGAACGTCATTTGCGTTATGACGTCACGCATGCACGGGGATTCCCTCGAGCTCTCCAATATAAAGATCCAATATAACATTTACAGGGCAGACATGTGGTACAAATAGAGACAGCTGATTGGCTACTAATAGACTAATGCAGAATATTATGCAATATAGGGGTCAAAATATGAAAATCATGTGAACACTCTAGTATCTTAAATTTTTGGCAGATCTTCACCAAATTCCGTGGGATTGGGATAGAGGTCAAAGTCTAAGTTGGTAATGATACTACTATAATTTGATGGAAACCATTTGCCAAAATGTGTTTTAAGATATAAAATTCCATATCTTGGAAAAGTAATTGGATTAGACTTGTCAAATTTATAGGATATAAAGACAATGTCCAAAGCTAGAATCGTACATAATATCAGTGACCTTGACCTATTTTTGTGAGGTCACCGTGCCTGAAAAGTTGAAAGAGGTGATTTTGTAATGGCATGGTGTAGCTTATACTTCAATGGCAATGTCAGCACAGGACCAGGCAGGCCTCTGGGCTTCTTGTATTACATAATCTGGGTGTCCTTGATCTTATCCCAAGGTCACTGAGAACATAAAGTTAAGGACTCACTCATTGTTGTCTTGGCACATGCAATGTTGGCAATATTCATCACAGGAGTTGCACAAATAAGCTATGATTACAGGTGGAGCAAAGTGCCATCTGGTGGACAATTTTTATATTAAGCTTTATATGCTCAGAAGCCACCTGAGGACTCCCAACTTTGAAATGAACAGGTGCAATATAGCCAAGATGCCAGCAGAGCATTAGGCCCATGGGCCTCTTGTTTCTAGTTTTGAAAGTAGGTGATGCAATGAAGCACATACAATTTAAGTGATAAAATTTTAAATTTATGCTAATTAGGGCTACTTGTTCAAATTTAATGTTGAATATGTCGTCTAAGCTATTATAGGTAGAGGTGGTATTCCCAAATCAACTCATAGGTTTTTGTTGAAGGCACATCTGATAAAGCACAAATAAAATACTCTAGCGCCGACATTCAAAATTATGGTTGCTGGTGTTGGAGTATTCTTTGTGCCATCTTTGGATGTTGCCTCACTCTAGTTAATATCATTATTAATTATGATAAGCCAATTTGTGTAATTAAAATATGACATGTCATGTGGCATTGAGGAAGTATTATGGCTACACAGTGGATTGGTGTTTAGCATATATAGTTCACACTGAATTTGAGACCTGGTGCATCCTGGGTTAGGGTTAAAGCTGTATTCATGAGAAGTATTTTTTATTGCGACATTCAGGTCTGATGCATAATGTGGATGGAAACATGTTGTGGTACCAAGGTAGATATGTTTTATTCCTTCTTCTAATGCATGTATTAGTATGTGACAGCCCACCACCAACATGTGTCTCTGATCAGGAGAAACCATGAGCGGTAGGGGCTCTTGTGTCTGACGGAAAGGAAAAACCATAATGCACATGACACAGAGTGGTGTGTTATTCATTATGACGCAAGAACCAAGAAGTCAATGGTGTATATGTAGTGCCAAAAACAGGTCATTCATACCCAGGCTTTGCAAAAAGTCATCAGACAGCAGTTTTTAGGGATAAAAATTGCTTTGGACCGATAGAAAATGTATATTATGTGCATGTTATGGTATATGGGGCTTTTGAAATTTCAGCAAAATGGCTGATAACCAAAAAATCTTGTCCCAAAGCCTGCACACCAAGGAGGCTACAACTTGTTGCTGGATAATGTCTGCTGGCTCAAATTGGTCATTAACAATTCAACATTGTTCGTGGAAAATTGCTACATGCAGTGATCTCATTAACACACTCATGTAACAGTGTGACTGTATGACCTACAAAGGATACCGTCACAGTTATCTTCTTGCAAAACATGCCAATATAAAAGAAATGGCAAGGCTGATTTGTGATTTAGATAGGTGGTTGAACAGAAAGAAAATATGAGTCACTGTTTCATTTTAGCTCAGCTGACATGTCAGTGACCTGTGCTTATATGATGGGTAACCATGTATCATCTAGTCCCACCATTCTCATTTTCAACCGCTTCCCTGACATGGTTTGTCAGATCCGCTTCAAACGTGGTTGGGGCATACCTTGGGTAGTCTCTGCCAAGTCTGTTCAAATGTTTAAGCTCCAAGGATTTTTGTGAGTTATTTGTAATTTTGTTTGTAAATTCTTGAAAAATCTTCAAAACCACTTTGCCAATTGCTTTGAGAATGTACAGAGATACTTTGGGGATGATCCTACTGTAATATCCAACGTGGAAAAGTCATTTTACTTTTAGGCCAAATATCACAGAAACATGCGTCCCTGACATAATAAATCTACATACTCAATTTGACAAGTTTTGCAGAATCTGTTGGCACTAAAGGTGGAACTCAAAATTGAAAGTTGTATTATAAACACAAGTGTTCTGGGTAAAAATATAGTTTTTGTAAAATTTTGGATACTTCTAACAAATTATGCAAGATAACATGGTCAAATTTGTGCCACAGTAGTACCTGCAATGGCTGGCTCCCACCGTGGCCAAGCACCTGCTGTGACTGGTCACATTTGAAATGATTTGTTTGCTTTATACATTCTCCTTTCTTTCTTTGTTTTTCTTTTTTTTTTCCATGTGATGTCGATTGTGTAATCTTTTGTTGCCCAAAATTATGCATCAGTTCGTTTGTTTAATACCCAGGACAAGTTTTACTTTGAATATGACTTGGAGAGAATTATCAATTAGGGCCTTAATTCATCAATGTGCAAGGAAGGGATGATTGGAAAATTGTTTAGGATGCTTGAAATAACTTTTATGGAGAATTAAGACAGAAAAAAATGGAAGTGGGGTTCACAAATGGTTGAAGTTGGGACAACCAATTTTCATGCTGCAATTGTCCTGCAACAATAAGACAATTTAATCCTTAATGTGGAGCCTTGCTAGAGGCCTCTTGTTAATGCCAAGCTGAAGTAAAAACAGTCCAGTTAAATGAAATTTGTGGAACATTCTGTGAATAAAGGAATTGTGAGTAAGTATAACATTGTATGTGTTCAGTCTTAGACTCTCTCCCCCGTCCCCCCCCCCCCCCGCCCGCCGCCCCATTCCTGCCACCCTCACCCCTTCTCCTGTTCCATTCTGTGAATAAAGGAATTGTGAGTAAGTATAACATTGTATGTGTTCAGTCTTAGACTCTCTCCCCCGTCCCCCCCCCCCCCGCCCGCCGCCCCATTCCTGCCACCCTCACCCCTTCTCCTGTTCCATTCTCGTCATTCTTCGATATTGTCACAGATCTCAGTAAGGTGACGAAGTTGTGACAGGTAAGCTTGCCTTCCCAAATAGTAACTTACAAATTTGTTAATGGTCATGTCTTGGAATTTTGCCAGAGCTGGAGATCTGTACCTGAACAGGTTCACGACTTTCACTGTGCAGTGACCATACGGAAGTAGAAAGGCCATTTGAGCCACATGGAACAGTAAAGTAGGCCATATTTGTAGCGTCCCAGAAGAAATAGGGTCAGGTCAGGTAACTGGCGAGGCGTGTCAACAACTCTGTTCTATTCAGGGATACTATTCAGATGCAGAGCACTCCTTTACAAAGGATTAACTTTGAACCTAGTTCAAGGCCTGACACATCACTCATGCCAGCAAGTGAAGGAGGATTTAGCCTAGAAATAGGACACATTTCAGGAGAGATCACCTGAAATGCCTTGGATAGTTATGAGCCCGCAGTTCACTTTTAAACCTGGCAAACAAGAGAAGGTAGGTGGATGTAGCTAGCTCGTCAGGATTCAGGGAACTGAAAGAATACCTGTGTCACTGTTTGTCTGCTGGTGAACAAAGGGGTGTAGAGATTTATCAGATATCAAGGGGTATCTGGAAACATGGAACCGTTGTTGGGGCAGTATTTATTAGATAGATAATCACAGCATCAACGGACAGTCTTCTACATACTCTGAGCAAATTCAATAGATTGTGAACATTTTCATCTTTGGACATGCTTCAATGTGTTGTAAGTTGGTGCCGTGTCCATGTGCTGCTTTTGATTATATCACAGGGTACTGAAGCAAAACAGACACTCCATTTCTGGCCTGGTCCTGGCCTAGTCCCAAACATGCCAGTGCCCATCCCCAGGTATTTGTCAGCAACAGGATTTTTGTGATTGAGCACATTCATGAGACAATGATCACTTACATGGGCAGGTTTGTCCATATATACAGTGACGTGACTGACGATCTTTACAGGCTACTGGTCAGTCTCAAGGTGCTCAAGGCTCCTCGTGAAGTGAGACGAGACTCCGACCATCTCTACAGGAGACTTGTCTGTCTCAACATATATCTGGTGAAACCCAATAATTAAAATTATAGAATACAGCAGAAGTGTGTACACATGTGTCTCAAAATGAGTAAATTGTAGCATTTTTTAAAAATAAGTTCAAGGATAGCCTAGCATAACTGTCAAATTTGGGATACCTTGACACGTTAACGTGTATTATTGTTCTGTCTGGTCCGGGGCATCTTTTAACATAATGGATGGAAAGGAAAAGAAATTACATAAGATGGCATATACTGCATGTCATTTGTTTGAAAGTCAGGAGAGAAATAAGTGATTTTCACTTGAACTCTTGATGTTATGTACCCATTGCATTGATCAGCCAAATTTAAAACCATTTGCCTTGGATTAAGATTTCATCAACAACTACCCTTTGTGAAAGGCATGTACTAATGTCAAGGAATGCTGTTGACAGACATCATGCTGTGCAACACAATAATTTTCATTCTGATACTGAGGTTTTATAAAAGTGGGAACCTAAATTTTCTTAGGACTGAACGGACATCCGAGCACTTTTGCCTATGAAACAGAACTACACCACTTGCATTCTCTGGTGTTATTGGAAAAAAAAAGACATGATTTATACTCTGCTCAGGCAAACTTTAATGTTGCCCCCACAGATAGCCAAAGTTTCTTCCCCCCCCCCCCAGCCTTAGCTTCTAATTTTTTAGCTCAGCTGCCAGAATTGTTGGTCAGCTGACCTAACATGCCTGTTCAAATTTTGGCTTTTCCTAAACTGTTAGCCAGATCCACTTCAAATGCGGTGGTGATCCTTATCTGGATTTCTTGGTACTGGTCAAGATTGTTCAAATGGCCATGCTCCAATGATTTTAGATTTTAAATGTATTTGTGTTCATTTGTTTTGGCAATAAAATTATCCGCTGTGAAACTGCTTGGACATTTGCTTTGAAATTGCATAGGAACACCTGAGGGGACCCCTACATGTTAGACCCTACGTTTTTCAACCGGTTGGCACTGCATTTCTTTGGGGATTTTGGTGTGTTTTGGTTATTTTTGACTTCTTCAAAACCAACACTCAGATTGTTCTGAAACTAAGACGAAATGTTGATGTAGTCAAGTGGAAAGGTCACACATAGCTGCTCACTAAATGTAGGCGGTAATTCTCCATATCCCAAATTTTAAACGATTTTTTCAGTTTGGCTAGTTGTCAGTTATTGCATACATTCTTATTGATTAGATGTAAGTCAGTTATTGTGATTGTGTAGTCGTCTTTCACATTTTTGACCTCTTCTGGAAAACCATCAGCTAGACTTAGCTTGCGCTAGCAATTTGCCAATTCACAAGTGGTGAAAAATGGTTGATCTGGTGAAAAAAAGTGTGAACAAGTTCGCCAGTTTGGCCAAGATAAAATTTTGCATGATGGATTATTTTCTCTGAAATGGCTCAGCAGAAAAACAAACTTTCATCACCAAAATAGTGGAAAGAAAACTTTTTTCAACCTTAATTACCCTGTCATCGTATTACGTCACAGTGTGCTTACCACAGTGCATCCTGGGGGATGGCCAGGGGCAAACTCACCAGCAGTTCAGATTCACAGTGTAGCAGTATGTTAGATGCAGTGTTGACTCTTGCCAGTGTGACACATGTATGTTCAAGTTCCGATCAGAGAAAGTTAAAAAATGCCGAATGTTAACTATTGCGTGCCATAGTGCTGCACAGGTTCTAAGAGGAAGACACCTGGACTCAGCTTTTTCCAGTTGCCATCCGACAAAACACAGAGGAAAACCTGGATCAAACTGATCAGTTCAAGTTCAAGTTCAGCTTTATTTCGAGTTGGTATATTACACCAATAAGATTAGCTCTGATGAGCTATTTTCCAACATTGTACAAAAAGTGTAATCAATAAACAAGATCTATACTAAAATGTAGAGTTGTTCCTGTGTAAATAAAACAGTTAAATCTTGTGGCTAAGAAAGACAGGTGGTAAGATTGAGCAACGGTATAGAGCAAAACACGGCAGCTTCAGCGGCAGGCGTGACCAGTCCAGGGGCCAAGTATCTATAATCTTGGGGACCCCTCAGCTGGTCTCCGACACTGTAGGAGGCCGGGCAACCACACTGCCATTTGCAAATAGACATATCTCAAGATCGAACAGTGGTATCGAGAATAACACTGCAGCCTCCCCGGGAAACAAAAACTAAACCCCCGACAGCACAGCCATCATTGTAGCTCTTCCTTAGAGTTGTCTTCCACTATTGCAGAAGGTAGTTTTGCACCGGGGATGCTGTTTTCATCTTATCGTACGAGGGCATCTGCCATACTGCGACCACAACCATGTTGTACTACATGAGCTGCTTTGACCTTGTCCCCAGGGATCCCCCAAGATGCACTGTGGTAAAAGTGCTGTAACGTAATAAGTTTTGAAGGTAATTAGACTTCAGAAGTAGGAAACCTATTTTTAGCTCTCCTGATTGAAGAGCTTAAATGCAATCACTCATGTCTGTCCGTCTGTCCTTCCATCCCAACTTTTTGCATGTGAGCGTGATACAGTCCACACCTTTTAAGATAGCCCCATATAGCTTTCAGGACTTGTCAAGTGTATGAAAATCAAGTTTGAGTTTGATAATTGTGGTGCCACCTGCAGTATTATGTAATGTATGGTAGAAAATGTGAAAATCTTGTGACAGCTCCAGCATCTTTAGTGTTTGATAGATCTTCATGAAATTTAGTTGGATTATGGAAGAGGTCAAGGTCTGAGTTGCTTGTGATACTAGTGGTGCCAGCTATAATTTGACGGAAATTAGGAGCCAAAATGTGTTTAAAGATATAAAATTCCATATCTCGAAAAGTAATTGGATTAAACTTGCCACATTTTTGGAATATATAGACCATGTCCAATGCCAGTATATATATATATATATATATATAATGTCAGTGACCTTCATCTACTTTTGTAAGTTCACTAGGCCAGTAAAGTTGAAAGAGGTGATTTTGGTGATTTTGCAATGGCAGGGTATGGCTTGGACAACAATGGCAAAGAGAATTGAGTTTCCGGATCAGAATTGCACTTGAGTACATTGTAGCAAGATAACATTACTATGGGCCTCTCTGCCCAATGACCATATAGTCTTTGCCGGCTGGTTGATTGCCCTCTAAATATTAATGCGCTCTGCTCCAGCCAAGTGGAGCGCCCGCACAGTTAAGATAGCATAACTTAGTCTGTCTTAGTGCTCAGGCAACCTATGTGTGTGTGAATTTGTAGAGTCTATGTCTCTTTGTCAAAAGACCTGTGACACCTGATTTGTCACAATCTCATTTCCATGCTTCACTTGTATTTTACAACGTAATATGAAAATTGTTGGCTGTAAAAGGAAATAAGAGCAAAAGGGAATCACAACTAGGGCTACGCCCACCTTCCCAGTTGTATTCTTTGTGAAAAAAATATGTTTAAACCAACAGGAAGTAGTCAATCTCTATTGCATGGCAATGCTTAACCCTTCCTCTGCTATTTATTATGCCCCCACTCCTTCTGCAGGAGGGGCATATAGAAATTACATTTTCTGTGTGTCCATGTGCCCATGCGTCCTTCTGTCCGCATTTCGTCTCCGGGCTATAATTCGCATGTCCTTCAATTTAGATTAATGAAACTGTACACATAGGTGCATCCGTACAGATGGGCGTGTCATGTACCAAAAGTAGGTCGCTAGGTCAAGTATTCGGATGACAGTGATATACATATAATTTTGGCGCTGTTGCTCAATGGTTATAGTGGAAACCATTTAATATGCTGTACATCTGCAGGAGAACGTGTTGCCATATCTTGGTAATTATGTGCAGTGGAAGTTGATTGGAAACGATTTTCAATAAGTTGAAGCCTAAAACGAGCTCTGGCCACGATTTATTATCTATGAAACTTCTCAAAGGCATTAATAATACTCTAGTTCAACCTCTGACGCTAATCATTAACCAGTCGTTAGTCACTGGCATTTTCCCTGATAAGTTATAGTTAGCAAAAGTGATACCTGTGTATAAAAAAGGGGATAATGCCAGTTTTGATAATTATAGACAAATCTCACTCCTTCCCGCGCTCTCAAAAGTCTTTGAAAAAGCTGTCAATCGTCAATTATATGATTTTTTCACTTTAAACAATTTGTTTTATAACAGTCAACATGGTTTCAAACAGTTACACTCTACAGAAACAGCCACACTTGAATTCATAGGCAGAACCTACCAACTTCTAGATTCGGGAAAAATACCCATAAGCATCTGTCTTGACCTGTCAAAGGCATTTGATACCTTGGATCATGGCACTCTCCTTCATAAATTAAACTACTATGGAATACGTGGCACCGCTTTAAATTGGTTTAAAAGTTACTTGACTAATAGACTTCAATTTGTCGAGTACGATGGTGTGCAATCTGAATCATTACCTATTGCTACAGGCGTACCACAGGGTTCCATTTTAGGTCCCCTTCTTTTCATTATATATATAAATGATATTTATCTGGCCTCCTCAAAATTTACTGCTATTCTCTATGCCGATGACACAACCCTCATAAACTCTCTATGCTCCTTTCATTTCAACAGTGGATCTAATAATGAAAATCTCTCAGCAAATATTAATTTCGAGCTAGACAAAGTACACAGCTGGCTTGTAGCAAATAAACTATCCTTAAATGTTTCCAAAACTAGATTCATGATCTTCCATTTTCCACAATGTAAGCTTAATTTAAACATTAATTTATCAATTAATAACATTCCCATAGAAAGAACAACCGAATTTGACTTCCTGGGACTCGTGATACATGAAAATCTTAACTGGAAAGCCCATATTAATAAAATATCAAGTAAACTCTCTCGTATAATAGGTAAGCTAAAACGACTTCACAATTATTTACCTACTTCAGGTCTCTTGCTCATTTATAACTCTTTGTTCCTGCCACACCTTAACTATTCTATTCTTGCTTGGGGCCATTCATGTGATCGAGTTGTAACATTACAAAAGAAAGCAGTCCGCCTTGTAAGTTCTTCAACCTACTATGCACATACGGAACCCATTTTTAAACAATTTAACTTGCTAAAGGTCCAGGATCTATTATATCTAAAAGCACTGAAATTCTACCATAGATATAACCAAAATCAGTTGCCTAGATACTTTGATAATATGTTTGCTCCCTTACCGATTACCCATACGCATAACACCCGACATCGACACATTCCTCGTCATCCCCTCCCTTCAAAAGCCTCCACCAAGAACTGTATTCGTTATTACATCCCTGAAATTCTAAAAGAGTTGCCACCAAATATTAAAGAAAAAGTCACAACCCATTCATACTATGGTTTCTCCAATTATATAAAAAATTTCCTTATCAATAAGTACTCTGAAATCTGCACCATAGCAAATTGTTTTGTCTGTAATTATAATTGATTGACTTACATTTTGCACTTCAGTTTCTTTGTGAAATATTATGTTTAATATTTGATTGACTTTCATTTGTACTTCAGTTTTTGTACAATGTTAACGACTATATAAATATATTCACACTTCATGTAACCATACCCAAAGGTGGTCCCCGCGATAGCGGATTGAATATCCTTAGCGGGGTTCATCCTGACTTTTTGTGTTGAAATACCTTCTTCCGTTTCCTATATGTAAGTCATATATTTGTTTACAATTTTGTATTGGTATTATCTGCCTATATGATTTTGTAATCAGTCAAATAAAACTATGTCTGAGTCTGAGTTGATCTTCGGCATGTGCTACATTGGGTGGATAAACTCGCCTGTAGCATAGGAGAAGCAAGTATATATCTGGCAGGTTTTCTCACCTGCAGCAGAGGAGGGGTTAAATTATTAATATTTGGACTAGACATGTGAGAAGCAACAGTAAGATTGACTATATAAATGTATGAATTCCTATTTATCACAATCTGCTCATGCTGAGCTGTAAACATTTTACTCAAATAAGATAGGGCTCAGGCCTAAGTACTCTTTTGTTAATAACCCCCCCCCCCATTTTTCTTGATATTTTCTTAACACAGAAATATTCAGACATGGAGGCCTAAAAAAGGCTTAAAAAGACACCAAATAAAGTTTAGATTTCAAAATTTTCCCAGGCACCCACAGTATATCTTTGGCACTTGTCCATTTCAGGACAAGTAAATTTCAAAAGTCACTTGTCCTCTGGACAAGTGAAAAAAAAACTCCTTATTTCAATCACTGCCTAAATTTGGGGTACATTTGTAAACAATCTTTTTATTTTGGTGGTGAACTTTGATGCCCATCAGGATAAACTTTGGGGCCCGCTAGGAGGCAACTCGGTGCACATGGTGCAGGGTGAAAAGGGTGAGAGCAGGAAATGGCAAGTTGTTGAGACCCATTGAATGCTTAAAAGTTTTTTTGACAAGAAGATTGGTTTAGGTGGGGATGCACACAGGCTGTTTCTACAGTGCTATAAGAGTTGCTATGAAGACCACCCTTACCTAGCAAGAAAGTTGGATGATGGTGCAAGGGTGCTTTAAACGCAGCTGAATTGAACAAAAAATTACAATGCAGCACCTTGATAGAATGATGTTAAGGCAGCCTGTGGTCTATGGAAGGGGTGGTCTTCCTGGCAGGTGATGCTGGACAAACACCACAATGTTCACTGTTGTCGGGTTAAATAGTGTCAAGTACTTCCCTGTACCTTAATTATATCATCGATAACGTGACTCATGTTGACCACACACAGTATGTATTTATTCAGACACCAGACCTAGTTCACATAATTGTGAAATAATGAGTTGCGGTGCATAAATAATATTCAAAGTTAAATAATTGTAAACATTTTGTTATATACATATCTGATCATTATCATGCAAGTCTACTTTGTGTCAAGATCACAGTTGTACATGCTATGCCCTGAAATATGAAATCATGAACAGCAAAAAGAACTGTCACATTTGAAGAGTGAAAGTGAGAGTACGTATCCAGATCCAGAGCTTGTCACTTTATGGGGTGAACATTTATTTTATTTTTTGCTTTTGTTTTTTTAATATACATACATTGTATAAGCAGCGCAATTTGCCAATTCGCGGCATTTTCATTTCACTCCCTGAGGAGCTCAGTATCTAGAGCCAAACAGGTCAGAGTTCCTTTGACAATGATTTCAGTGTTGTTGTGCTACTGGCCTTGCATAGTCTTATCTATTTGAACATTTGTTTTATGCTGCTGTGCGGTGGTAGTATGTCACACTGAAATTTAGAACAGGTGGACATAATTGGCTCAAATTTGACACAAAAGATTCCATGGAATATTAAATTATATATTTTTTTTTTAAGAACTGAGTTTGGGTATAAAACCTTGGTGTGCTGAGGTGAAATATACATGTGAGGGAGGGGTTGTTACCTTGTGAAGTGTGCAGTTTTTCAGTTGTGTCCATAAGTTTTGCACCACCCCCTAAAACTGTTGAATTTCAAACAAAAGGTTAAATTCATTTTATTTTTAGCTCTGCTGACCATAGGTGGCAGAGCTTATGTGATCACTCATGTCTGTGCATCTGTCACTCCATCAGTGTGTTGGTAAACTTTGCTTGTGAACATGATATGGTCAACAGTTTTCCTGTGAGCCTCATATAACTTTTAGAACTTATAATTGTGTGTATGAAAATCTAGGTGGAGTTGGATATTGGTGGTGCCACCTACAGTATTTTGTAGCATATGGGCAAGAATAGGAAAATTTTGAGAATGCTGTTTTTTTTCAAAATTTTTTCATGAATAATCTTGAAAGTTGGTGGGAATGTCAATCAGGCAAAAAGAAGAAAAAGTGCTGAAATTTTAGTGGTGCCACGTACAGTACTATGGAAGATATGCACCAAAGTGTTAAACACTTTAAATTCATTCTGTTTGGAAAGAACAAGGCTAATGATACCAAATGTACCACAAATGTGTATCATATGTAGAAGTTATATGTTGCATAATATGGATGACCTTGACTTATTTTCTCAAGGTCACAGAGGGTATAGATTTCAGGAAATGATTCTTTTATTGTAGTCACTACATCTGAACATGTGTATATGTATCAATATACCTAATTTTACATAAACATACATGTATCTATAGACAAAAGTCTATGACGTGTGAAGTCATGCTGACCAAATTCCTCAAGTTGCCACCCGAGAGTCCTATTCATGAACGTGGTTTCCGTGTGATAAGTAAAGATGCCTTTGACCTAGGGCTTTCATATTACAAAAGAGATTAGCTTTCTATAACAGCTAGGTCAAGTTCTGAAATGTGTGACCTTGAGTAAATTCCCGAGGTCACAGAGCCACATTAAATACTGAATTTGCTTTCTGCTTAAAAACCACAGAATTTTTTGAGCCAGAAAAGGTGGATAGTACTGGCCTTAGTACTATCATCAGGGTAATGAGGGTGAACAGAATGATGTAGGAGGGCATCTATGCTTTACAAACATGTCTTGTTTTATTATGGTCTTTATATCTGAACTGCGTGTGTATCACTATACCATTACAGGACTGTTTATTCTGACAGAAGTCTTATGATGTGTGGGGTCATGGTAGTACCACTGCTGGTATTTTAAGTGGAACCTGCATCATAGATATTAATAGTACATGTTAAAAATTTATTATGTTGATTATAAATTAAGATGGAACTTGCAAATTTACACCGAATATGCATTAAGCAGATGTTCAAATGTTACAACATCTGGGTAATCTTGAACCATTTTGTAAGGTCATTAAGGTTGTAGTAAAGGACACTAAATTTGACATGTTGAGAAATAAGGCTAACAATAGCGAATCTACTGCAAATGAGTATCATACAAGTTTCATGTTACATTATATGGGTGACCTTGCAGCGAACGATTTAGATTTTCAGAAATGCATACCGTACTCGCTGCCCTAATAGTCACATGGGCGTAAAAGTCGCACCCCTAACTTTGGAGAGGGGAAAAGCCTCCTCAAAGACATGTTCGACATAAAAGTCGCCCCCCAAAAACCGAAAAATGCCCCCACGCAAAACCCCAGGCGAGATCGTCAAGGGTCACAAGAAGCTATCGGTAACCATCCAGCTGGTGACAAAGATATTGATATTTAAGATTGAAAAAGTACATAGAAAGTTCTGTTGGAAACTTAATACTTAAAAGATGAATGTAGACAGTAGTCTCACTTGTGTTTTCCATAAAAATTATGTTAAAAAAAAAAAAAAAAAAAGACATTCAAGATCGTCATCGAAAATGGCGGGTGCCCGGGTGGACGATAAACGAGGAAACTATCGGTAACCTTTCATCGGTGACAAAAAATGAGCAACGGATGTAAAATATCAACATAAAATGTTCACATGGGTACTTATGAATTAAATTTGAACATTGAAAATTGAAGTTTCACCTGTGCTGTCTTTAATTTAACTCATAACCAGGACGTGGCCAGGTGCCATCTTCATGTTGCATTTTGAAACTAGTTTCATATCTGGCCACAAGGTGGCAATGTGGCCCAATCGCATCGAAGAAAATCTAGGTCATAGACTAGTGAACAGCATGTTAACGATCACTCTCAATCATGAATGCCACGACTTGCTTTGAGCAAACATTGAACCAAATCATTAAAGATTTCATTTTTTCCTCAAGTAAATATGACAAAAACACACAGAATATTAACAGGTAAGCAAAAAATGTACGTTTTATTTTTTATATGCCAAGATTCATCAATGTTAAATGGGCTGCCGATTACCGGCAAAAACAATATATGGCGCTGTTGAATACGGAGATCAGGAATGGAGTCTCACAGAGCGGTCTAATTGCAAATTTACACCTGTGGTTGGCGTAAAAGTCGCAGCATGACTTTCAGTTTTAAATTTATTCTCCCAAAAATCGACTTATATGCTGGCGAGTACGGTAGCCACTTTTGCTCCATAAAATAGATTTTTCATAGCAATTTGCTGAATTTGTATAGCAAGTTATTTCAAGTATTTGGTACCACTAATATTGCCAAAATTGAACTTATCAATTTACATGAAATTACTATAGAGGCCACTGTCTGCATGTTTGGGTGGTATAGGATTATTTCTTAATGACTGAGGTGATTATATTTTCGATTTGAAATAGAGTTACCTCACTGACTCATTAATCAAGCAGCTGAATGAGGAACCTTGTGTACCATCCTTCTGGGAAAGCTAGCTAAAATTACGTAATGCTTTCAGTGAATCGTTGTGGCGACACAAGGAGCAAAATATAGCATTAACCCTATTCCTGTCATTGTGAATAAATTCCAGCCATTCGAGTTTTGACCATTGATATGCACTTTAGTGTCTTTTGAGAGGCACTTTCAGTCAAAGCCATCATGCCCATCTTGTTGTTCATGGAGGTCACACATCTATTAATCAGAACATAGAGGTGCCATGCATACAGTATAATACCTCTAGGCCCAGTAGGTCAGCGGCTCACTCTTGTGTTCCTGTTCCAGTTCAGAGTCGGAAGCACTTTCCTGACTGCAACTGCCTTTGTCTCTTGAAAATTCAGGCTGACCCACATATCCCTCAAAATGATCATCCATAATGATGTGTCAGAAATAAAACTTTTAAGGGGGTAACTCAAGAATGTGGCAAAGTCAAACAAGATTCACCCAAATCAGCTGGTCCAGGCACATACCCAGCAGACCATATTCGTGAGCTGCAGAGGTCATCACATCACTTCCAGTTTCTCTGGGCCCTCAACGTGTCAGCGACAAAGCTTCTAGGCAGAGCAGTGATATCAGCACATTTTATTGCTCATTTCAGCTATTAAAAAATGAAATTGCTCCTTTGACGATAATGTTGAGCGGTGTCCTCTTCTGAAACTCCTGAAGGAAAAGGCTAGCAGCTTTCCTTCCACTTTAAGGTAGCCAGATACAAATGTGGTGCAAATCAGCATGGACAACTTTACGGCCCTGTAACTTTTAAGCTGTTCACATGAACATAGTAAAAGTGTACATTTATGGATTTTACTAGCTCTGTACTATATGTAGGGAAAAAAATCGGGACAATACTGATTGTAATTGTTGAATAAACAAACTATGAAGAAGAACATGTTTTTTATCTCAGACCCCAGCGCTCTTGGCTAATAACTTTTTTAATGAATACAACAAACTTGTGACAAGCATGCCATTTTATTGGCAATATATCAAAATTCAAAAGTGTCCTTTTATTTGGCTGTATGTATTTTATTTGCGTAAGTGCAGGCATTCAAACACGGTGGCATCACTTAATCAGCTGAATGCATTGAGCATTGACATTCTATACAAGGTTAAAAACCAACTAGTGGGCACAGAGAAAAATAAAAGGACACTTTTAAACTCCACACAATTACCTTTCCAACCCCGTTTATTTGAAGGAATAAAGTAACATTTTCTACTTCCTCTCCAAAATCCTCACCCCCCCCCCCCCCAAGACCAGAGTGGGACATATTAGGTGTATGGGTTCAGTGACATTGGCTTGTATCTTATATAGTGGATCCTGTCCCATTTCAGTTTCATTTCAAAGTGATGAGTCCAGAACTATGTGAGTGAAGACTGTGATATTGCAAAGAGTGATGATAGTCCAACAGAAATTCTCTCTGATATTCTAACAAAAGTAACAGGGCCATTTCAGCCTGTGAGGGTAAGGTCAGCTGAGCACATGGTTGTCACAGTCCTTCAGTTAATGTATATAATGTGCATGTATGGCCTAAAACTAGGTTTGAAGCTTGCAGACATCATAGATGTTTTTTGTCACCAGTTAGCCAAAGGGGCCACTGACAATGTTGATTGAAAACCTGGTCTTTCACAGTGTCAGACTATCATGGAGACAGCTATGAGGCCAGCTTTTTGACTAATGTGTTACAAGGTCATTACTTGAGCGGAAGCATGTGGAATAGAAGTTATAAATATTGTGTGTCTTTGAGGTATATTGATGTAAGTCTAATCATGAATGGTAAATTTGTATGTTTCAGGATCAGTATGAGAGTATAGCCTTACATACACAGAAAGGGCTGGAGTTCTGTGAACGTTATGCTCACTTTGTCAAGGAGAGATGTGCCATAGAGCAGGAATACGCTCGCCAGCTCAAGTAAGTTCCCCTCATAGCACTTGAATTTATATCGTCCATTCCATGCTTTACATACATGTACACAAAACATTTAATTGTTCAGCACAGTGACACCCCCACTATGCCCATATGATAGATACATGCACAGTGAAACCCTTACCTTGCCCATATGGTAGATACATACAGTGAAACCCTTACCATGCCCATATGGTAGATACGTGCACAGTGAAACCCTTACCTTGCCCATATGGTAGATACATGCACTGTGGAACCCTTACCTTGCCCATATGGTAGATACATGCACAGTGAAACCCTTACCTTGCCCATATGGTAGATACATGCACTGTGGAACCCTTACCATGCCCATATGGTAGATACATGCACAGTGAAACCCTTACCTTGCCCGTATGGTAGATACATACAGTGAAACCCTTGCCATGCCCATATGGTAGATACATGCACATTGAAACCCTTACCTTGCCCATATGGTAGATACATACAGTGAAACCCTTACCATGCCCATATGGTAGATACGTGCACAGTGAAACCCTTACCTTGCCCGTATGGTAGATACATACAGTGAAACCCTTGCCATGCCCATATGGTAGATACATGCACATTGAAACCCTTACCTTGCCCATATGGTAGATACATACAGTGAAACCCTTACCATGCCCATATGGTAGCACCTTAAAACCAACACCATCTGTACAAGGAAAGACAGTAAGACTCCTACCATGTGTACATGGTGGAACAGTGAAACCTCTACCATGTGTACATGGTGGAACAGTGAAACCTCTACCATGCATACCTTATGTAATTTTTATGCGTACCATATCAGGAAAGCATTTCAATGTTTATTACGGTCGTACCTCAAAAATATGTCTGTAGTTTTTTGGTCAAACACTAAGATAGCCTCTAGCTCAAAATTTTGCATATCAGTAATTCATACTGTTGATGAAGTAGCCAAACTGGGGGATGGGATATAAGGGGGTGGGGCAGGCATATGCATCAATGCGGGCATTCATGGCAACTCTAGGTGTGTAGAAGACTTCTTTTCTTGCTAAGTGTTCAGCGTTTTACCAGACAGTAACACCAAAGAAGCAGTCCACATTGGTATTTTACAGGAAGGCTTATTCTTTGGTACAAAGACCTCTTAGTACTGGCAGATTAAAAGAAAGGTCTGCTCTACTGGGGATGAGTGATTTGCCTTTCTTGACCCAATGTAGACTTTCCACTTCAGTTGAGTGTAAATATAATACCTGTACAAACAGGTGCAAGAGTGCCACATCTTCTGTGTAGTTCTGAAGCAAATAATTTAACACAATCCAATCTCTCAATGCTGATCACTACCCAGCTAGTGACTGTCAATGTCCAGACCTATACCTTAATTAATCAATATTATCATGTTCCATTAAAACATTTGGGAAATTCAAGGCTTCAACAGCCAAATGAATATACAAATGGGTGATAAGCAGGAAACAACCAGCATGTGATTGCAGTCTTAAATTGTTAAATTAAGAAAAAAATGTATTGATCCTTCACTCTGACTGTGCTGTGAAAGAATTAGCAATACCGTTCAACTGAGAATGGATCCTGAATTATTTAAGCTCCAACATCAGTTGAACATTAAACAAACTTGGTGTTGATTGTCACGGAAACACTGGATTTTAATTATAAAATCATCTGACTTAAGTCTTGGCATAGGGGAAATAAGAAGTTGACAGAACTATAATGTAGACACTTGAGATTTCATATGGAGTGCTTCATAGTATTGAACATTAACTAGTTTGATGCCATGTGTGTTTAGCAAGCTTTTGTTTGTCATTTTATTCCACAAGAAATACACTAGCCTATCAAGAAAAAAATGTGACCAGTTTTTTCCCATGATTTGACAAGGAGTTTTGTTTCAAATGAATGAAAGCAAGAACAGATCAGTATGTTGTTTTAAGTACTTAAGAAACAAACTTTGACCAACAAAATTTGGCCATGCAATATTAGACTGTGTATGATACTAATTTGCCAAAATCTTGTGCACTATGTTGACCCCAAAGTGACAGGTCAGCTTCATTAACACCAAAAAAAAAAAAAAAAAAAAAAAAAACAAATCAAAAAAACAAAACCCCAGCAAAAATTTTGCATTTGAAGACAAGGTGTAAACCTCAGCACTTTAATGCATTTGGCTATTCACATTATTAAAAGTTGAGGTGCCTCAAGTGATGTTGACTTACGAAACATAGGCATGCAAATTCATATTCACGAGTGCTGGTTAATTGGTAGGCATGTGGGATAACAGTTTAATAACAGGTCCTGCCAAAATTGTCCACTAATTCAAGTTTCACTGATCATCTTCCACATCCAAACTTCCTTTGAACATTCTGTATAACCAACCCGCACCAAGGAAAGCTGTTGACCTGTAGCCAGCGTTTATGACAGGTCTTGTTTACAGTTCTTAGTAAAAATGTTTTACTGATATATGCCACATCCAAACTTGCTTTGAGTATTCTGGATATGTGTGTGGACACTGCACGTAAAATACAAGCTTCAGCCATTACGAGACACCTAGAGTGTCATTTTTAGCAGACATGTTAACTGTTATAAAACAGTGTTCTACAATATATTTAGAAAAAAAAAACGCAGGTCCTGCCTCCAAGCTGTAAACTTTGTTTGATCTAGTGCATAATCTGAAGCAGGGATATTTTTAATGGTAGCCTATGAAACTGATCAGACTCGAGACTCAAATTTATTTCAAGACATAAACTATGTTATACATACATAAAATTACAAAAACATGCAAGAACATGAACAAAAGATACCTGTGTTAGTGGAAAGAGGAGGCAAGCTGCACCCAATACAGAATTCACTAATACATGTGTTTTGCTCCCATATTATTGATCAACAGTGCATATTACAATGTAATTAAATGTAAAACACACAAGTCAGGATGACCCCGGTGAAGGATTGATGTCTGCTAGTGCAGGGGCCACAATCTACTAGAGTTCAACTGTTAGATCAAACACCCTGCCAGTATGCAAGAAGAAAGCTAAGATATGAGGGTAAACAAAGAAAGGGTGTTCTTTGTAAAAACAAAAGAAGAAAGGAAAAGAAAAGGGGGAAATGTATAGACGGAATTTTTTAAGCAGATGAGAGGTCATGTATAACAGACGTGTACACTGTATAAGAATATGCAATGATGCAAACTTCAGAATATTGATACCGTCCATCAGTTAACTTTTGCTTAAGGGGATGCAATATAGTTCACAGTTTTCAAGTTAGCCCCATACAACTTTCAGGACTTCAGGACTTATAGGGTGCATGGAAGTCTGGTTTCCTATTAATATTGGTGGCACCACCTGCAGTATTTAATATGGGACAAGATGCGAAAATCTTGTGAGCACTATAGCATCCTTAATTTTCAGTGGATCTTCATGTTGGAATCCACAATTTTGGGAATGTTCAAATACAGTAACATGTTGGGTGTGCTTAACAACGGTGGGCTAAGTAGTATTAAATATTGAATTTTCCATGTCTTTCTTAAATACCTCCTGCAAAATTTTGAACCGTGATGCAGCGTCTTGAAATAATCGATACAACTATCAATAAAAACTTTTAAAAAACAACTTCTGATAAATGAGAACGAAAAAGGGAAACGATCCCAGCGCTAGTAGTCAAGTTCAATATTTGGGACACCACTACTAAGTATTGTACTGCATATGATTTTGACTATAGAGGTAATGGGCAGAATTATTTATGAGTATTTTATGATTTGCACTGACCCATGAACCTGTTCACTGTACCATTGGGTACCTTGTCCAATCGCATTGGGTCAAAATTTTTCAAACCAGGTTTCCACCCAGGAGCAAAAAAAAAAAAAAAAGGATGTGTGGCTTGATAGCTTTCGCTTGGGTTATTTTCTTAATGCCCATACATCTTTTATGTGGCAGGTACTAATGATCAGTTTGAAAATGTTTGTGTTGGGTTTGCTTTTCGGCAGACAGGTAATGGGCAATATTGTTGAAGAGACAACAGTTAAACTTTTTCTTGAAAACCATACACATCTGACTGAAGGAACAGTGGGGGAAAGTAAGTCATCTTGGTTACCACTGCCAGGGTACCCATGTGTGACTGCACATAGCTTCATTAGTTTTGCTTGCACAGAATTTTCTTGCACATAGCTTCATTAGTTTTGCTTGCACAGAATTTTCTTTTGGAGTGTTCCCAAGTAAAAATACAATTGACATTTTTGTCAGAACTGCATGGCAACTGGATAATTTGTCTCTTTATCCAACAGGTCAGTATCAGGTGAAGAAGTTTGACGGCACTTTGAGTCCATGGAATATCCTTGAAATGGCCGGGTAGAACCGCATTAGCATTGCCTGATCTTGTCCTATGAATGTTATGATGGCTGGATCATACATGCGGTCAGTCTGTGACTAGCTTTGGAGGTTGGCTATTTCCCAGAAAGATAACCTTGTTTAAGCGTTAGTAATATGAGGTATGCATATTAATTTCCGGCCACAAAGCACAGGTTTAACGCCTGGCGATCACAGGGGACGTGCGGGTCGCATCACTGTTGCGGACAGGCCATATATGCACATTTCTCACAAAATTAAAATTTTTTGAGAATTTTAAGTTCACAAATGCCAAACCGGTATTCTTCTAGTACTTCCCGAGCCATATATAAGAAAAACCTCCATATGCCTTTGATAATTATTCTCTATTTCCAAATATAAGTAATATCCCGCTTGTCCCCACAGGTACTGACCTGTATCTCGAAATATCTCTCCAGGCGAGACTAGGCAATCAGGTATGCACTTGGGGTGAGAACTTAACATGCATATCTCCTATTGGAAATCACTTGTGTTTTCCTTTTTGGCAAAAAAGTATAGACACATTTGTTTTACATGGATTATGAAAGAAGTCAAGCATTGACTTATCGAGTCACTCTCCATGGCACAGATGTTGGCGTATACTTGCTACCTTGCCTAGTGGAGGAAACCGAAGAACTCCGAGAAAACCACCGTGCACGGTTAAAGTGGTAGGAACTTTTTCCACATGCTGCCGAGGACGAGAATCGAACCCGGGTCGCAGAGGTGAAAGGCGAGCGTCTTACCGCTCAGCCAACCGTGCACCCTAAATGCATGGGGTGGGTGGGTGGGGGGATGGGGGGGAAGAGTTTGAGACGACTCATACCAGTCTTGCAATGTCACAGTGTTTAGGCCATCCTTAAAATTATTCTTGTTTGCTGTGACCCGACCGACTCAACAAAATTGCGCCCGATCCAATTATTTTTTTTTTGCCAATGGTCCTGTTCGCCGACTTGCCAACTCTAACTTTCTGTTGCGACTGAGTAAAGTATTTATTTCCCTCCCCCACAACCTTCCATATTTTTTACACCAAATATATGTCTTTGTGCTTTCCTCAGCAAAACTAAAGGCCAGACTTGTTTTAATATTTGGTTTCTAAATGTACGATGATTTTGTTGTTTATCAAACAACCGAGCACCTTCTCGCGGAGGTCTAAATTTAGCAGATCACGTCAGAAGCGAGATTCTTGCAACAAGTGTTGCCAAGTCTGTTCGACAACATGGCGGAAAGCACGTGTATGGCAGCATCGAAAATGTTTGCGGTCAACGTGATAAAGCTGAGGAGAAATCAGGGTTGCTTCATTCGTATGAAAAATGCATGGTCAGAGGATGGTCGATGTTCACAAGACATGGCTTCAGTTTATTGAAGAAGTGTGTCCCAATGCCATGACCTCACAGTCGACTCTAATGTCAGTAACAGTGTCAACAAAAATAGGGAAGGACCCCACGACAAAACTGTCAGTGGAGGCATCCCAAACAGTTGCCGGCACCATTTTATTTGACCCCCAAATTAAAGTTGTGACTTACACGTTTGAATTGGAATCTGGATTGACAAAAATAAATTGTAGTATGAAAAAGTGAAATGAAATGGCAGAATTGCATTCAGCATATTTTCAAAGACTGGTTGGTGTCATTTCAAAAGATCCTTTTCTTTGCACGATATTGTTAAAGATACTGAGGTTCTGGAATACTTTTAGTTGTACAAGTTCCCTCTGTGCAGAAGAGAAAGGACTCAATACATGGCTAAGAACACTCAATTCTTCTGTAATTTATAGAAATGCCTCTACTAATTTACTTCTCTATTAAAATTTTTATTTTGCAAAAGAACTGACGATTTAAAACCACCCAAAACCCTTTGTATTTTTTTTCTTTTGTAAAGTGATCAAATGTATCACATTTTTAAAACCAAGGGACCATATATTGTCTCCTGGTGGGGCCAGCGAGGTCAAACCCAGACTAATAGCCTATGTTTGGTCTTCCTCCTGTACAACAATGTAAAAATAAGTGCATTGTACAGGCCCAGGTCCTCCTGCACTGAGGTTGCTGGTTAAGGATCCCTGTGGTATTGGTGCAGACAGTAGTAAGTGCATATCAAGCAAAATGCAAGATACCGTAACAAACAGACAACAGTCAACATGTCCAAGTGCAAGGATTTCTTCCTGTCAGTGGCCAAGCAAAAGCACAAAGCAATTAGTGAATTTGGAAATGAATGATTTAGAATGTACCATATACAGTTTTACTACATAAAAGCATGCACCACTACCACCACCCACCTTGCAGCTATGTTATAGTACCACACAGGCATGCTACAGAGGGGGATGACGGACCCAAGGGCCACTAAGACATATATCATATACAGTGATGTGAATTGAAGCCAGTTGATGCCACAGCCACATTCTATATACAATGCATGCAACAAAATTTAAACTCAGAAGTAGGGGTAAGGGTAAAGCCATTTATTGGTGGATCTAAATATACCATACAATATAGAATTATATATATATATATATATATATATATATATATATATATATATATACACACACATATATTAAAGTACATTAATTCAAATACAATTGTATATATATTGAGACCAGGGAAGCACATGGCCGATATTTTTTTCACTGTTTAGCAGTTAAAAAAAAAAAAAAAAAAGCCTACCTACCTACCCAATTTTCAAAAAAGTTTGTTGTTACAGCAAACCAATATGTTTTTAAGGATGGCCTTATTATCCAAAATCTATTCTGTTTTTGAGTCTGGGACTGTACCGTGATTCTGCTTACAAGTTCAGGGCTGAATGCTAGCAGGTACTGCACTCTTTAAAACATGACCTACAAAAGGTCACAGTGTGTCAAGTGTTTACTGACAAGTTTACTAACAAGTCAGTTGAGCTAAAAAAAATGAAAAGATAATGGCTGGTGAGACCTTCAGGGAAAGGGTTAATATGGCTA
This sequence comes from Hermodice carunculata, assembly GCA_964020975.1. Taxonomy (NCBI): domain Eukaryota; kingdom Metazoa; phylum Annelida; class Polychaeta; order Eunicida; family Amphinomidae; genus Hermodice; species Hermodice carunculata. The sequence goes on along the minus strand of OZ026625.1, from coordinate 2,433,008 downwards.
AGTAATTAATCAGTTTTATAAAATGACATAATTATACAGATTTAAATGGCACAAGGTGTTTCCTGTATTTCATGGGTCATGGTTGCCCTCAGGCCAGATTGCAGTGTAAATATTGAGGCTATAGGACATATTGCCCAGTAACTGTACACAGAGCTTTGATAAATGTGTAAGGATGGGCAGTCTGCTCATCAGCCAGCAGCAGTGGCAGACTGTAAATGCTCTCTGGCGCAGCCCCTCCTGTGAGACCCCCGGCCAGGGCACGTCCACAAGAAGCACTGTGCAACAAGTCTCATCAGTTCCTGCTGCAGATCCTGGTACAGTGGTACCTCTCTTGAGAGACCCCTCTAATGAGAGACGGCATATCTTTTTAAGACCGCTCTCTGAGAACACTGCGTTATCTTTTCCATGTTGTTGTACCTCTAATGAAAGACCACCTGTTTTGAGAGACCGCATTTTGACCCACTGTAGGGGCGGTCTCTCAAAAGAGGTACCACTGTATTACATAGGTGTATGGTGGCTGATGTGGCCCTTTCTGGGCAAAATTGCCAGAGCAAAGTGATATGTTCCCTATAACATATAACCTACATTTTTACAATGGGAGGAATGCACATGGACTTTGAGCTGACAAATGCTTGTGTTTATTATTCGTGATTTAGGGACAATTTGCTTAGCTGACATACTTTGTCTGAAGCACATGGTGTCTCATTGGAGGTAGAGTAACAGGGAAAAGACCGTTCTAGGCACCTGATAAACAGTCTTAATGGCAGACAGTCTCATTCAGGAGGAAATATATATTTTAATAATCAATGTAATAGCTAGTCAGGTGTGCCAAAAAAGGTGTATTTTCCACACCCAATTTCTCAAATACATACCCAGATTCGAACATTTTATATATCTATAAATATGTACACAGACACATGCACGCAGACACACACACACACATATGTACGTACGTATATATGTATATAAATACACTGCACATGCAGCTTTACAAAGAAACTGATTCTTTTGTCCCAGCAAGGTGACCACAAAAGCAATGCTGCTGCTCATGGCAGTGGTTGCATACAGCAGGTACCACTGTGTGTATATATATATATATATATATATATATATATATATATATATATATATATATATATATATATATATATATATATATATACATGCACTTATATATACGGTGGTACCTGCTGTATGTAACCACTGCCATGAGCAGCAGCATTGCTTTTTGTGGTCAGAAGGCTCACACATAGGAGTCAGTTTCTTTGGTGACAGGTCACCTGCTGTATGTGGCCACTTTTTCTCGGCAGAAGGGGTAGCCACATACAGCAGGTACCACTGTATACATATATATGTGTGTGTGTGTGTGTGTATATATATATATATATATATATATATATAAACATGGGAGACTGTATACAGGTTTATCATGTGTTTATGTGGAAAAAGGGAATTTGCAGCCCCAGATTCCAAATTGCTGCCCATCACCATGGCACTGAGGTTCATGGGTTGTGGTACTGTCACAGTGGGTGACGTTGGGATTGGGGGGAGGGGGGTAGAGTATTGGAAAGGTGTACATAGACAAACCATGAAGATTTGGAAGTTGTAGTTGATAATTTTGCTTGAAGGCTGAATCCCTAACATATACAATGTTGCATACTGCTTCTGAACCAGTCCATCATGGAAAACCATAAAATGACTCAACAGTAGGCAACGCCATGCTAACTGTATGCAAGGTTACCTCACACTGCAAGACAGTCATATTTTGGAGGACCAGGTTCTACCTTCATGTTCCTCTAGATGTTACTTTTTCTGAGTCTGTGCCTGTTGCTTGGGCCACCAGAATATATTGTCCTTCTTTGTCACTTCATATTTCATAGTTAGCACATTTATGATCTAGCACAATGTTGACTTGTGAGTGACAACAAATACCTTTTGAACTGAGGGCGGTATGGTAGCAGGTTCAGTAACAGTTAATTAACTGGTAATCACTGTGGCACCTGGATACAGTGGTTACTTGTTACACATACATAAAGAAAACTTAAGAAGCTAAGCTGTAGAAACAAGTGTCTATGCTATGTAAATATCACTCTGTGATAGGACACTTGGGAAATAAAGATTTCTAAAACACGAGAATGTTGCAAGGCAGGAAAGCTCCTGTGATCCTGTTGTGTGGGACAAATGAAATCTTCCTGTTGACAAATGACTTACATGTACAGTAAAACCTGTAAAACCGAACACCTCCGACTACCGAACACCTCTCACTTCCGAACACTTTTTTTCGGTCCCAAATGATTTACATGTTATTTAATAGGAGACCTGGGTGTTCAAACCTGTCACTACCGAACACCTCTCACTTATGAACACCGAACACCTGATTTGGGTCCCAAACCCCAAAATGAACCTGTCACTACCGAACACTCTCATGATATTTTGTAATACCAGCATTTAAGTAACATCAGGAAGTCTTTCATACACAAAAATTTAGTAGTTTTGAACATAAATCTGTAAATCTATTTAATTTGTGTGCTCTTTTTGTTTGTTTGTTTGTTTGTTTGTTTAAATTGTCATTGTACAAAGTTTGAATTAAAAATATGTTGACCAGAATAAACTCCATAACAGTAGATTCTTCTTCCCCCTGGCTAATTTACTCATTTATCTTACTTAGACTCATGTGGATTGACTTTGACATGTTTATGTTGACTGAGTATTCCTTTTAATAGAACAAAAACATTTCTGATTCCAGCTATTCTAAGCAGGGACAGGATTAAACACCTATAAGTATCATTCAGGCATTATTCTCAGCTCTGTCTCTAATTGAATAGGTCTGACATGTTCCTTGTTCACTGATTATTTCTTCAAAGTGATCAGGGTATGGTGTCCATTGCAGCTTGTTTTAGGTGTTCTAAAACACAAGACAGGATTAACACAAATATCACTCATGTGTTAAACTCAGCTCTGTCTCTGATTGAATGGGTCTGGCATACTCATTGTTATCTGATTACCCCTTCAAAGCAATTAAGCTCCACTATCCACAGCTAATTGTTTTAGGTGTTAAGAAGGATTAACGCCAAGTCAGCTACATAACTGCATGTCTCACTGTGTGCCTTCAGTATGTCTTGAAGCTTCTAGCTTGAGTACAGCACTGTCATAAATTTGTATAAGTCATCCTGATTCAACTTAACACTCAAGTGTATGCCAGACTATGGCAACTAAAAAGAAAATTCTGACACTTGAGGAGAAATATTCCCTCATAAAAGACTCTGCTGGTGGACAGAGTCAGCGCAAACTGGCTGCAAAGTACCAAGTGTCAATGTATGTAGTCATATTCCCTACCCTAATTACCAACCCTCCGACTACCGAACACCTCTGACTACCGAACACTTTTGCTGGGTCCCGAAAGTGTTCGGTAGTGACAGGTTTTACTGTATGTGCTTTGAGACCACGGAACAGCTACAGGCACAACCTAAAGTCAGCATCAGTAGTGATGTAGTTACACATCAGTAGTGATGTAGTTACACATCAGTAGTGATGTAGTTACAATCTCCACTGAGACTGGACAAGTTTTTGTGACAAGGTGCATGCTGTGCAGATACATGTATGACAGTATGATAAGTTCAATACTCTTTGTACATTTCATAACCAGGGACCACTCTGGCCATTAGCCAAATGCTAATGTATCTTGAATTTGGCTAGTGAAATGTGCTAATGGCTAAAATATTTTTAAGTGAACTAACGAAAGGCCACGATACAATCATTGTTCCAATTTTAGCTACAAATTTCTGTGTAGATCCGTCCCTGTGTAACATTATATGCTGGTACTGGAATGTGTTAGACTTTCAAATGCAACACTTATGCCTCTCTCAAGTAGCCACCACCCACCTTTAGATTGATGTACATGTACTTTTTTGTGCTCCCGCTGCCCCCCCCCCCAAAAAAAAAATAAATAAAAAAAATAAAAAGCTGCAATGCCTCGCGTATTGGATTTTAACTATGCACACTCATGACACTAAAATGTTCAGTGCCGAGTGTACATTTTCCCAGTTTTGAAATTTGTCTACATATATCAAATAAAACACAAAAGCTGGGAATTGTGGTGTTGGGAAAATTATTATGGTGGACTACTTTGAGGAAACGGTTCGCCCAGCTGGGTGCAACTTTATCATCATTGGTGTCACATGTCAGATCTGTGATCTCAGATGTGAGATCAGGTCCCGGCTATGATCTGCTCCCTGTGGATGGGGAGTGTCTGCATCCCTGAAAAACTAGTCTGCACCGATACCACAATCAAGTACAAAGCAGTACTGCAGACATAAAGGCCAGGTTAGAGGTCAAGCTGGGGATTGTGTGCAGCCACAAAGAGCTGATTGAGGTTTAATGCCAGTCTCTCCTGCTGGCCAAACCTGCGCTCGGTTGGCAGTTTACTTGAGGCCATGGACTGAATGAAGCTGGATTGGATAAGAGGATGGAACGCAGGGGTTGCAATGATCTTGTTTGACCTGACTGCCACAGTCATGTACATAAACATGGATGTAGGCCCATGCACATCAATTTTTTTTTTTTTTTTCACAAGTATATTTTGATGCCGTCTCAGAGCTGATTTGATGTGGAAATCATGGCAAAGGAATGCAGCAAGCTACGTTTGTGGTCGTCTTTTATGGAATTTTTGTACTGGGGCATTAGTAGGATTTCTACACACCATGGTTTTAACATTTTTACTCCCTTGGCCTAGTCAGCCAGCATTCATGTAGTATTGTCATCCTCATGTTGACGTGTGCATTCATCCATTCATCTGTCCTTCTACTACCCTTGTGGACCCAATTGCTTTTGAACAAATTGAGGTGCGATTATGAAACTTGTACGGTAGAAGCATCAGTGAATGCTTGGCTTGGTTTTACATTTAGTGAACTTGACCTATTTTCTAGGTCACTAGGGGTCATGAAATTTTTGTTCTTGCAGGCACAATAACCTCCGAAGAAACTAAGTGAGTTACTATCATGAAACTTGTACTATAAAAGCATCTCTTTTGAAGCTTGGCTGAATTGAAAATTCAGGGACCTTGACCTGTTTTCAGGGTCACCGGGGGTCATCATATTTGTACTCTGGCTGAGTATGGACATATTATGCAGGAGGACTGAGCATGAGCCCACATCTGAAGAATATTCAGTGAAGCCGCCTTATTGTCCAATATATTGTTTTTCACACCTCTGTACTCCCTAGTTCACCCTCAATTCAAAATTTATTTTTGAAGTTCAAGAAACACAAACTGTATTTAGCCAGTTTGGCTGAAAGATAGTGTGTGCCTTTAGGCAAATCCCACCTCTATTAGCTTGTGACTATTTAGCTGTTAGCTAACACCAGTCTGGCCTCAAAAAGCATGAAACTCTCAAAATATCAAATTTACTGTTGTCGTAATTACAAAGGTCTTTGCGCAACCATCAAGGTCTCATGACATCAAGAAGGTATAGTAACCAGGCCACATGGTTAGTCCACATTTGTAATTTCAGATAATTTCCAAGTCACATGAGCGTATCAGTCTGCAAGGCTCGAGTATCATTATTCAGAATTCCACATGATTGTTGCACGGGGAATGAATGGACTTCACAAGTTTTAAAACTGTTCACTGCAAGGCTCTGCTGAGAATTGCACTGTTTACAGTGAGGTTGTCCAGGTTCATGTACCATGTCACAGAGTTTGATGAGCGGGGACAAATGTGATAGAGGGAAACCTGCCTGCACCGACCTCCCCTCCGGTCATCACCAGACTGGGGTAGACCTGTCAAATGGCGGTCTCCACACCAGTTATGATCATGTGTACAGTTTGATGATAAGGTGGCCTTTGAAGACGGTTGGTGTGTCATTGGGAACGGTCATTTGAGACAGGAACATTGTACATCCTGCACTGTGTATACACTGTGACTGGGCCACAATGACAGCTCGGGGCAGAGAGTTGGTATCGGCAGGTCAGGTGACTCATGTCAAAACACTGTACACACATGTATCAGCAGCTGAGCTCTTTTATGAGCCCATCCCACCAGTGTAAAACATGTATTGAGGTCAAACGAGGAAAAAGACAGAAAGTGGGCCCAGAAAAAAAAAGAAGAGAATTTTTTTTGTTGTTGGTTCAAATAACCACATTTTTCATGCAACTTGGAATTACAAAGGGGGTCAGACACTTCCTATGGAGAGGAAGTTCATACGTGGGGTCTTCCTAAAATGTCACAGGGAGGTGTGGGTGAGGGTGTGTTGGGGGGGGGGGTTAATAAACAAGTTGATATTGACAGTACATCCAGAGACCAATGCAGGTGTACATTGTATTGAAACCAATGATGATTTTGAGATTTTGACATCTTCTGGACATCACTAAATTTTAGAAGTGGAGGAATTTTATTTCTCGGGGAAATTCATTTAATGTAGAGGGAAACACTAGATTGACTTCTGACCAGTAACACCAACCAGCTAAAATTAGCTAAAATTCCCAGTATTTTGAGGCATTTTTGCCCCATCTCAGGGCAACAACAGTGACAGTAGGAAACACAATGTGTGTGTTGCAAACCCTAGTAGTCAAACAATTGACAGGTGGAGAGAGGGACAGAGAGAGAAGGAGAGGGAGAAGGAGAGAGATTCTGTCTGGGAGCAGACATGCATTTTGCCACATCTTATGGAAACATCAGTGTGACAATAAGAAACAGTGAGTGTGTGACAATGCTGAAAGGTCAGGGGATTGAAGTCAATGATGACACCGGCCGCAATTTTGCTGTACGGGGACAGGATTTGGTTCTTGTGGCTTTTACTGCACTCAGATATTTTGCTGGGTTCCGGTTTTTGGCCAAGACCTGTAAAATATTGATGTGTTGACACTGTGGATAAGTAAACATTTGGGGGCTTTTCTGACCCTGTGTATGGTAAAAGAACAGCCATACAATAAAGCCATAAAGGAAGTTACAGCCATTAGAATTAATAATAAAAGGAGTTGTAGTCACACAATATTGATCCTGAACATGACAGCTATATGTATATATATATATATGTATAGCTTAAGTTACAGCCATACAACATTGGACATGTAGGAAGTGAGAGCCATACTGCATAATGATATAGGAACTAATGGCCATACAGGATTAACCAGAAAGGAAGTTATAGCTGTACACTTACAGTAATAACACAACCCTGTCAGAGTCTCTTATGGAGTTTAGTGAGTAACCATAAGGAAAGTGACAGCCATACAATATTAACCACAAAGGAAGTGATAGCCACACTGTTATTGTTAATTATTATTGTATAAACAAATGGAGTAGCATTAAACAGGCTGCCTACTGCCATAAACAAAGTACACAGAAAATTTGGGTAATTTAGCACACAAATGTCAGTATACATAATTGCGTGTGCCATTTTGTACCAAAACATAGTTTCCTGGTTGTTGGTAGGGTACGTATGATAAGGTTATCAAATTATAGCTGTGTGTTTTGTCCCTTAATTGTTATAATCTTAAGATGACGCACTGTCTATGCACAAGAGCAGACTTCCTCTGAAAAAACAGAGTAGACATGGATTATAATTATGCCATAAAAATTTTCTTATCAGCAGGCGTTCTGCCTGTGTCTTCTCAAGGTTAACCTTTGACACGACCCCCACCACAGCACATTCACCCATAATGCAACACTGGTGTGTGGTATGTTGTCCTGTTTGTCTTTCTATGGGTTCTTCCCCCACCTGTACCCTACCAAACATAATTTGCGAGAATATTAAATAGAAAATTAGTCTGTGACTGACGTGTTAAAATTTTAATGAGAAGAACATAAAATAAAAAGTCAGTTGAAATGCAGTGTATTTTGATATTGTCCCCTGGCCTGAAATGAAATGAATTGATGAATTGAAAAAGGACACACTGATACATGAAGGGAAACCTCAGCAAATACAGGTAGTGCTTTGGTGAAACATAACTGTCTTTGTTCTTGATCACATGAAAACTAAAGGGAAAAAGATACTAGAGGACTTATGACCTACAGGTCTCACCACTTAGGTTACAGGAAAAGAAAAAAGCAAAAAACAGGAAAACAATTTGCAGAATGTGCACCAAACAGGAAGGTTTGCTCTTCAAACAATCAAGAGACAGATCAGACCAGATGCAAGATGGTTGTGACCTGTTATTCATCCAGTAAATCGCCACATAATTGATAACAAACAAAGGGACAATGACAATAGGAATGTTAATACCCCCAAAGGTCACCCCAAGGTGCCCTCAATAGCCTCAGTGTGATCTGAATATACACTTTGGCTGCTACTGTGCCATCAGCAGATTTCTTGGGTCCCCAGTTTAAATCATACTTTTCTTGTTTCAAAACATGTAACATGCTGTTGTAGAGCCACTCGTTTAAAAAGGTTTTCTTTTTTTTTTTTTCTTTTTTTTTTTTTCTTTTTTTTTTCTTTTGAACACATTTTCGTATTTAAAATCAATACCATTGTCATTCATTATTTGTCACCCTTCAGTTGACAGTGGATTATGCAACTTTTCCACAATCTGTGATTAATGATGGACAATGCTGTGTGATGTCATGACAAGGCAAGAGGGTGAAATAAAAAATGTACGATCCATAAATTAAAACTTTCATATTGCAGAAACAGTGAAAATGTATAGAACCTACTATTGTTACATGCATCTACCTGAACTTCTAACATCAACAATGTTCTTTTTCTCCAAAGTTTAAGGACAAAACTTAAAGGGTGAGAGGGCATATATTACATAGTCTTATTTACAGAGCATATGACATTTGTTTCTGTAACTGAACTTTTTAAGTTTTCTTTTCTAATCATAAAAGGTATAACAAGTGACGACTGTATCCAGCTGCCCCAGTGATTTCAAACTTCTGTTTTGCGTTGATTCTCTTTGAATACCATTTAATGCGAAATAAGAAATAACAAAGAAGGACAACATTCTGGTGGCCCAAACAACAGGCACAGATTGAGAAAAGCAAGATAGAGGATGGAACGTGAAGGCAGCGCTTGGTCCTCCAAATATGACGGTCTTGTAATCAATGAATGTGAGGTCACCTTTGCATGCAGTCAGCATGGCATTGCCTGCTGTTGAGTCATTTTATGGTTTATATGTTTTGTGACCATGGAAGGGCCACCTCTCGAACCAGCAACAGTGACCGCAACCCACAGCATACACAGTATATAAATATCAAGGTGGTTTTCTCCGCTGGTAACTGAGGAAGGGTTGCTATACAATTTTTGATATGTTTCAAGAGTGAATGTTTTTTTATCATAAACAGTTTTCAAAATATATCGCAAAATTGTGAAGCATACCCCTATCTCCACCATCTCGTTGTTAACACAGCAGTCGTCACTGTAAGGTTGTGTCAGTTAGTATCCGTGCATTCTGAAGACTTTTGCAGTTACGTACATGTATGTTTAAATAATGAACATTGCAAAGATATAATTTGGCCTTGAATGGCAGCCATTTCCCTCCATTACTCCTGCCTTTATGGCAACAACATCCCAGATGGCGAAATAAAGACTTCAGCCAAGTACCTGAAATATAAACACTGCAAAAACTGGGACAAGGGAACACAGGTTCTACATTTATAGTATTTGTGTACACAGGGTTGGGTTTATATTGAGATGCAAAGGGTCAACAAGTTCATGTATGGGTGACGTTTTTGCAGAATCTTGGAGCAGGGTACGTTTTGTTGGCAGAAACTGCTGGACACCCTGCAGCTCAGCCAATGTCAGTTGATCCAGTCAATCATGTTGATATCAAAGCTTGTACCATGTGCATGCTTTGTAAACGTCAGGTCAGGTTAAACTGTTACATGCCTGTACTACTGTCCACTACTATTGTGTCTGTCCATCTAAGTCCTCATACCCACAGGGGGTGTCACAGAATTACATGTTTGCATAAAATAAAGTAATTACATGTACTTAAATGCAATGCTTTGCAGGGCATTCTTGAGTAAATACAGAAGTCAGTATTCATTGAAAAGACAAAAGAGTGTACACAAGTGCATGTCAGGCTTTCGCTTATCAAATGAATATTTGTCATGAAGGTTTTATTGTTCCAGTGAAAAATAATTATTATGTTGCCCTGTGTGTACATGAGGTACTTGTATTGAATACTTTTCTATTTGTGGTTGTTGTCCTCATTCTTTGCTCACACAGCATATATATGTTAGCCACAAGGTAGCTGCAGGCTAGTAAACCAGCTGCATGTTCCTCCAGTAGATCAACTTTTTCACAAGAATTCAAGTTCGACGCAGCAAAAAAATTTATCTGAAATAAATGTCATGAAGAGAATCTTGGTTTCAGATTTCTGCTGGTTATGAATTATGTAGTTCTCTTTCAGTTCTCACAATCAATGATGCGTTTGATGTTCAAATATTCACTTGAGCCGTCAGTGTTAAATTGTAGACTGAGTCCCTACTTTTCCTTGGCATGCAAAACACAGTGATTTTAAAGTGTGGTGAAGTGGACTTAATGACTTGGGCTGTTCTGATCTGCTCTGGAACTACAGACATGCTGAGACTTTAGACATATCGTTTCCTGAAAAATTTGAGTGAGCTGGTCACGATCATTGGGATGAGCACGAGTTGTGATGAGCAAGGAAAGAGGTGAAGCACGACACATGAAAGGTTGAAGGATGCCAGAATTTGGGGAGGTGTGAATTTGGCTGTAGCCTGAATAGGAGGTTTCAAGTTTCAGTTTCCCTGAAAGTAATCAAGTCAAGGAAATTAATGGAAATATCTCTAAAATGGTGCTGATGACAAAAATCTCAAGGTCAACTGTAAGTCTGAAGGAAAATTTCACAGGACTTATTTCAGTGCATTGTGTAGAAGAAGCACCAGGACTCCAGTCAGCAGGCTCCTGTGCTGTCTATTCCGTTTTTGTTAAATTTCTCATGAAGGACTTCCCGTCTTGGAAAAGACCAATCATCATCATCATCATCATCATCATCATCATCATCATCATCATCATCATCATCATCATCATCATCATCATCATCATCATCATCATCATCATCATCATCATCATCATCATCATCATCATCATCATCATCATCATCATCATCACCATCACCATCACCACCACCACCACCACCACCACCTGTGGAAGGTTATGTGGGTCGGTTTGGCCACAGCCTTCCACATCCAAGACCATTCAGACAGGTGACAGTTTGACTCACACATGGTGGATCCCACTCGTAATGTTTTGGTCCCTCTATCTTGCATGTAGTTCTGAACATGCCAGTGTTTTTTGTGTATATATACATGCCAAGGACAAGACAGACATTCTAGCTCAGTATACTTTGGATTCCCCTTCATTGTGGTAGCTTGAACTTGACAGTCACATTAGATCCAAAGATATTGGTTGAAAATGCATTTATTAAGAATGTGAAAAGTTGTGAAGAGCACAGGATGTGACCATAAATTAGGTCTCCTAGTGTACTCATTGGGGGGGGGGGGTCATATTGTTTTTGCATCTGCTGCTGCTTCTTTTCTTCCAACACCAATGTGAATGCAATAGCTCTACAAGTTTTGGAGCTAGGCTTTCATGTTGCACAGGATTGTAGTCCTCTGTAAGGGCTCAGTCAAGTTTGAAGATGGGTGACATTGACCCCCATTCCCAAAGTCACAGGGGCACATTAGTGAATTTCGTTTCTGCATAATAACTTGGGATGTTTTTTAGGTACAAGTCTTTCATACTGTATAAGGGCTTGGTCAAGTTCAAAAATGGGTCACCTTGACCTTGTTTCCAATATCACTGAGCCACATTAGTGAATTCTTTGACACATCAATGAGAACACGATAACGCCAGAATTTTTGGAGCTAAAGCTTTCATATTGCACAGGATTGTAATCATCTATAAGGGTTCGATCAGGTTTTAAAATGGGTCACTTTGATGCTATTCCCAAGGTCACAGACGTTAGTGAATTTGGTTACTGCATGATAACATGGGAAGTTTTTGAGCCAGAGCTTTTGTGGTGCACAGGATGGTAGTTCTTTATGAAGGCTTAGTTATGATCAAAGCTGGGTGACCTTGACCGTAATTCCAAGGTCACATCCATATTAGTGAATTCTTCAACATATCGATATGAATGAGATAGCATATTGCACAGGATTATCAGGGCTCGATCAAGTTCAAAGATGGGTGACCTTGATACCATTTGCAAGGTCACAGAGCCATATTAGTGAATTTGGTTTCTGCATGATACAGCTAGGGGTAAATCACTGTGTAAATTTACATATTCCTCTAAGATAGTCTGAAAAGGCTCTATGCATGTTAATGCTATCCCTCAACAAGATCAAGGTTAGCAGTATTGTCAGCAACTTGAGACCTCGAGGTTAGCAGTATTGTCAGCAACTTGAGACCTCGAGGTTAGCAGTATTGTCGGCAACTTGAGACCTCAAGGTAGGGCCAGTACTTTTCCGCGATCACGGAAAACGGACGGAATTCACGGAATCTATGATCTCAAACGGAATTTATGATTTGGAACGGAAATCGGCAAATGCCACGGAAATTAAGCGGAATTTGTGAATTTTGCCTCTCAAATAATTCAAAATCACCACATATGTCATCGCATAAAGCAAAACACACGGACTTGGATCCAAATTTGACGAGTCGGCGGCGTTATCGATACCACGTGCAGCAAATTTAACGACAGGCCGGGCACCTGCGCGCTATAGACCCCATTGCTACCATATCCATTCATTTGCATGGCATATAGATATAACGCGCAACAGAGGTACAATGATAATAGCGCCATCTGTAGGTGGAGGCTGTCAACGTACAAAGTAAACAATGTGGAGTCACTTTGCCGTTCGTCGATGGATCAACATTTTCCAGAGGCGATAAGATCAACTGTTTTTCCTTTTTTATTGACCAGTGCTAAAATCGTGCCCAAGAATTAATGAAACGGAAATGAAACGGAATTTGTAGTTTCCCAAAACGGAAAAACACTCATTTTGAAACGGAAAAATACAGGCCCTACCTCAAGGTTAGCAGTACTGTCAGCAACTTGAGACCTCAAGGTTAGCAGTATTGTCGGCAACTTGAGACCTCAAGGTTAGCAGTACTGTCAGCAACTTGAGACCTCAAGGTTAGCAATATTGTCGGCAACTTGAGACCTCGAGGTTAGCAGTATTGTCGGCAACTTGAGACCTCGAGGTTAGCAGTATTGTCAGCAACTTGAGACCTCGAGGTTAGCAGTATTGTCAGCAACTTGAGACCTCAAGGTTAGCAGTATTGTCAGCAACTTGAGACCTCAAGGTTAGCAGTACTGTCAGCAACTTGAGACCTCAAGGTTAGCAGTATTGTCGGCAACTTGAGACCTCAAGGTTAGCAGTACTGTCAGGAACTTGAGACCTCAAGGTTTGCAGTATTGTCGGCAACTTGAGACCTCGAGGTTAGCAGTATTGTCGGCAACTTGAGACCTCGAGGTTAGCAGTATTGTCGGCAACTTGAGACCTCGAGGTTAGCAGTATTGTCAGCAACTTGAGACCTCGAGGTTAGCAGTATTGTCAGCAACTTGAGACCTCGAGGTTAGCAGTATTGTCGGCAACTTGAGACCTCGAGGTTAGCAGTATTGTCGGCAACTTGAGACCTCAAGGTTAGCAGTATTGTCGGCAACTTGAGACCTCGAGGTTAGCAGTATTGTCGGCAACTTGAGACTTCGAGGTTAGCAGTATTGTCAGCAACTTGAGACCTCAAGGTTAGCAATATTGTCAGCAACTTGAAACCTCAAGGTTAGCAATATTGTCAGCAACTTGAGACCTCAAGGTTAGCAATATTGTCAGCAACTTGAGACCATTCAGGAGCATGGCATTCATTTATGTTTACATGGAGGTGCAAAGCTTCAGTAAAGTACAATGTATGAGACATACAGCCACTTTGCATACAAAGTACAATAAAAAATATACTTCATTAAAAAGGAAACCAAACCGAAAAGTACAGAAGAGTTTTAAGAAAACTTCACACTTTGTGATATATTTACTTTAACTGGTTTATAGATTATGTGACTATGACAGGTAAGTGGCCGCTGTGGCTACGGGTAATGAAAAACGTCTGACTAGTTTCGTTGCGAGCAGCAACTCCATCAGGAACTGTTGTGAACACTGTGAGTAGCCTATATATATATACCGTGGGGTAACAGATCCGTTGCTACGTAGGTTTATAGATTAACATAACTATGCTGAAAATGTGAAAAGTTTAATGTTCATCTTCAGAATGCTGAACACTTTAAGATTTGTTTCCAGGTCTGTTTGATGAAAAGAGTAAATGTGAAAGGAAACAGGATATAAAAAAATTATATATGTATAATTCATAAAATGGAAATTAACCATTACCTTTTCCACTATAGCTGTCACAAAGTGATTTCTGGTTGAAAAGTCACACTACATGTACATCAAGACACTTTGCATCCAGTACCCAACAGTATAAATAGCCATATAAATAATTAGTGTACACGACGACATAGAAGTTTGCCTCAGTTTACATTGTTGTTTTTCTGTCCACCTGGCAGCACCACTGTACAGGAAAGTCATATCAGCAGCAGTGTTGAGCTTTCTTTCTTTCTTTCTTTCTTTCTTTCTTTCTTTCTTTCTTTCTTTCTTTCTCCTTTCTTTCTTTCTTTCTTTCTTTCTTTCTTTCTTTCTTTCTTTCTTTCTTTCTTTCTTTCTTTCTTTCTTTCTTTCTTTCTTTCTTTCTTTCTTTCTTTCTTTCTTTCTTTTTGTCTGTCTGTCTGCCTTTCTTTTTCTCCATTCCTTCTTTCTTTTCTTTTCTATTTTTAACTTTGCAGTATACCTCATATCATACAATGAACTAATTTTTAGCACCTAGTTGAATAGATCAGACTAATCAGTTAATTGACATCATAAAGCTCTTAATTAGAAAGTAAACAAGGCTCAGGATGGGACTAAAATTAAGGGGAACAGAGAAAGTTGTTGTGAGGAATTTCGTGTCTGATGCTACATGTAAGTTCATTTTCACTGCATTGTACAGGCCATGGTCCAAGACACCTGTCACCATTATATTTGAAGTTAAATATGTACCTGTAAAGTGTACTATCTTGACCTGGATGTAGCACAGCTCCAGTACTAACCCTTCCAAGCTACAGTCATGAACGAACTGCTTTAAGAGTTCATTCTTTCGGGGAATCTTGAGAGTTGAGTTCACAGTTGCCTGTCAGAGCCTGCAGGTCAAATTGAAAATGGCGCAATGTAGACCAGTCAGCTCAGAATGTTGTTAACCCTTTGAGTGCCAGTCACGGCTTAAGCTGTGCTGATGAAGCTGGATTACTGTTATGATTCCAGATTCATATTCCTCATTAAAAGACCTTTCATACAAGTACCAGCATGCCTATGTTCCCAGTGAAAAATTTGGTCCAGGTCAACAGCTTTCCTTGGGGCACTTTCCGCGCAATGTGCGCAAAGTGCCCCAAGGAAAGCTGTTGACTCAGTCTCTAAATTGGCTCTGTAAGAGTTAATCGTCCACACTGCACTCAGTGGAGCTGCCTACATGTGCGTGGCAGCCTGCCTCTGGTCCTCCTGTAACCTCAAATGAAAAGAAATACTGTATTTGAACTTTTTTGTGCAAAATCTTATGAAATCTTTTCCTAAATCAATTTGCCATGATTTTGCCCAAACTTTTGAGCACCTCCAGACCACATTGAGACTTATTTTGGGTAAAGTGTCAAGGTCAGCTGAGGACAGGCTGTTCACACAACCTTCTTTTTATTTTTAGCGAAATGCTAACCATAGGCAGCAGAGCTCATAATGATCAGTCATGTCTATCTGTCTATCTATATATCTGTCTATAAACTTTTGCTTGTGGATGCGATACAGTCCACAGTTTTCATATTAGCACTATATAACTTTTAGGACTTATTGAGTGTATTAAAATCTAGGTCAAGTTTGATACTGGTGTTGCCATCTAAAGTATTACATGTACGTAATATATGAACCAAAGACGTGAACATTTTGAAAATGTTTTTTTTTTTCAAAGAGTTTTCAATAAATTTTTACAAAACTTGGCAGGAATGTAAATGGGGCTAAAAGATGAAAAGGCAGTATCCTTTTGGATGCAATATTTTTTTTAATACATCAAGCTACTATCATAAACTTTTAATGCAGAAGCATCTCATTTGACAGGTTTGAAGCTTGGCTAAGTTTGACATTTAGTAATCTTTGACATAATTTCAAGTTTGCCAGGGGTCACACACACACACACACACGGCTTGGGAGTGAAAGTGCCGTAAGCATACTACAAGCATACTGTACTATCACACACAAGGTATCAAGGCTATTTTACTCGCTAAAGTGACTTTGGTACTACCAGGCTCCAGAAACCATAGCAACAGGATGCCTCGTCTCTGTATCAGAAAGCCCTCTTCACGTTGCTAAAAAGTTTTATTCATTAGACTTTGAACTGTAGTGTTCAGGCAACTTATGATTTGCCTGCATACTATTAGAAATTGATACCTGCTTTCAAAAGAAAAAACTGCTAAAGGAGGTGGTTTTTAAACACGTGTTTATGAATAATGTCAACTAGCAGAACTTGCACCTTATGTGTGAACACAATTTTCACATGTTTGCCAAAAATAAACCATCTGGACACACAAAGCTTCCTGTTTCTTGTTGGCAACAAATCTGTGTAGGTTCACATGTACTGTAAAAAAGAAATTTAATGCCAAAATGGTATTCACAAGTAAACAAACTCGGTTTTGTGTGATGTGGCCGCTGTGGGTCAGTGTGAGTGATAATACAGAGACAGAAGTTTTGTCTCGGATGGGCTATGATACTGTAAATTGCTTTATTTTTGCTTGTATAGATTTTCACGATATTTGTATTTTTGATGTTTCACTGTAGTTTTGATTTCACTATTTTGGACATGATTCCTATTCAAATAATGTTAAAATACTATTTCACTGTGTTTTTATTTTCACGGTTTTGTGCCATAAGTGAAAAATAAAGAGTAAAGTGAAATTCAAGCAATTTACAGTAGATCTATAGTGTGAAGTTGTTGCCTCCCCTGGCACTTGGTTGCCATACATTCAGTCTTGTATAGACATTATGAGGCTGACAGTAACTTTGGCAAATCTATGTAACTGAACAAAACACAAGGATTTTTATCATGAAGTATCTGCATTTAGAAGCATTTGCACTGTGTACATTGTCAACATGAGAAACAAGGCCCATACAGATGTGCCAGCCGGCCAATTGTTCCTGAATTTGTAAAGTGAACATAACAGTGTGAACAATCGATCCACATTTTAAATGCTGTGCACAATCAATCTGCATTTTAAACCAGTTTACAATGTGAACGGACATTTTGGATGTCTCCCAGAAGCAGCATGAGTGGTAATTGTGAAAATAAAAGTGCAAGTTTTACAAGACAGTGTTCACACACTAAAAATACGTAGAACTGACAGCATTTGACATCAGCTCAGTTAACCCTCTCACGACTAGTGTCAAATGAAGTAAAAAACTTCTCTTGGCTCAGGTTAGGCCTTTAGTGCTCAACCCATGAGCATCAGTCGAAGTTTGTGGAAACATTGCATGGGGCTTGAGAATACACAAACAGTAAACGTTGGAAGGCAAATAAGATTTGGTGTCCAGTCACCACTTGGACCAATTTTTCCTGCGTGAGGGGTTAACTGTCGTATTGCAGGGTATTTTGGCACTCCAGTGACTGACAGGCTACGACTATTTTATGAAATCCACAGAAACAAGAGTTGCTGGCATGGCTGTGTACTGGCATAGTGTTATGTGATTACAAATGTATGCTATTTATAAATATGTGCCAAATGGTGGAAAGTTCAGTAGACCATGCCACACAGGTTGTGTCAATCCATCACCATCTACATGATGTAAAGCTCAGGTAACATCAGTAATAATACACTTGGCAGCAACTCAACTGGCCTGGTCAATGGATGTTTGCTAATTATCAGGTGCAGACACTAGGAGTTTGATCGGCAGATGATGATCTAATTTTATGAAACGGAAAACTATGAAATTGAACCATAGAAGTAGCTTAGTCATGAATGTCAGTGGCAGCTTCTTGAAAAGAAAATGAAGTTTGAGAGGATTGCTAGTTATTGTTTGAAAATTGCATTATGTTTGTTTTTGTTTGAGATAGATGTTACAGTGGTGACAACTTAAGTTTGAATCCTGATACAGGACCATGCACTTCCCGCTTTGGCGGTAAAGGGGGCGGAATTGCAAAGTTGTCATTTTTTTATCACAGAATTACCTTTTATCTGAAAATAAATATCAGGAAAAAACTATGAATATTTTACGATTTTACTCCTTTTATGTTGGCAAAATCATCATTGGTAAATCTGGTGTTTGTTTTCAGGCTGTAATTATTTTTTTGTCTGCATTTCGGCACTACTTCAGCACAGCTAGTTTATCATTTCCAGAACATTCTAGGTCGCCATTTAATTCAGTTACACATAAAGCAGAATGAAGGAAAATTCAGTAAAATTAAAAGGAGAAAAATATACTTTTTAAAGTGGGAAGTGCATGGCCTACTAATACACAGAGATCATACACACAAAGGTGTTTCACTTGATGATATGTATGCACAAATGGCAGTTACTTATTACCACAATTATCTTGTGATATCATTATTGGGGGAAGTAGGGAGTCAGTTGAGTCCTGTAAATTAGAGTTAAAAGTTGCTGGAAGAATTTGAAAAAGTAATATGACATGACTGGCAGGATGTGGAGTGCTAAGTTGCACCTTTAGCAAGTACCACCACACCAGAGACATGATGGGAGATCAGCTCTGTGTGTGTGTGCAGGTGCATGTGCGTGCATATGTGTCTGCATGTGTGCACAGTAGAGTGAAACCTGTCTTGAACGATTACTTAGACTGAGATGACCAAATTGGCAGTCTTAAGAGCTACTCCATACCTGTGGCATGATGGCTGGGGTGTGGACTATATCTTGGAACAGCATTAGAAATCAGGCCTATCACTTCGTCTGACACAAGTGAATTTTTTTGGTGGACAAGTTATTTACCTCTGAGCTTCTCTCTTTCATTCATTCATTCTGTCTGTCTGTCTGTCTGTTTGTGTGTCTGCCTGTCTGTCTGTCTGTGTGCCAACCCCAAACTTGGCATGATTCTTACATAAATTTTAGTCTTTTAATGAAGAGGGGTGACACTTTTGAACATCAAGCAAGTTCGGGCCATTTGAAAATTTAAACTGAATATCTTCAAAACTGTTATAGGCGGAGGTGCCATTCTGACTCTGACCTACTTTCCAAGGTCACACAGTGGATGACATTACTACTCTAAATATTGAAAGCCTGTGTCTGTCAATCTGAATTGTACACAAAAGAAGCTTCATGTAGCGATTCAAACCCCTAGTGAAAGGCAAGGTCATACGTCTATATTTGACCTACTTTTTAGGTCAGAGGTCAAATGCATTATGTAGTTCCTGCAATAGCTTGGGAGTTTTTTTTTTTTTGTGATCTGATGCCCCACCACATGCTTATACACTTCTTAAAGGCCTGCACTTAGTTCTAACATGAGTGACCCTGACATACTTTTCAATGTCACCAACACTTTTTGTACCTTGGTGTGGCACCAAACCAAAGTAGAGGCTACATAGAATGAAGATTTTGATTGTTGCTCTAGTTGCCAGAATTAAGCCTTTACCTAGAGTGGCCCCACATTAGATTCAGTATAATGGGTATTGGATGACTCAAACCAAACATGAGTTTCTAACAAAACATGGTAATTTTTAAACAAAACTTGAGTTTTTGCTAATATACTCAACTTCATTACAAACCTGTCAATGTTAGACTGGCTTTATACATATTTTGATAGATATCTATTGATGTTCAGTATATAATTTATTATTGTAGCCTCTATTTATGGTTATTGACATGAAACCTGATGCATCAAATTACTACAGGCAAACACATGGTGTTGACCTTTGGGGACACAATCATGCATCAAATTACGACAGGCATTTGCCTCAGCTTTCCCTACACTCAAAAAGAATATTCTGATTGTCCATGGTTGAATGGTTGTAGTTTTTCCATCCTAAAATATCTTGTCTTTAAAACATATCACTGAGTCAGGTAAAAGGAGTAATGTGCTATATATATGTGTGAGTTATCAGGTTTCATGCATGCATGGCAAGCCTCCCCGTGGTGGTGCGGGTAACACTCATCAGTAGAAGTGTTGTATGCCTCTTAAAAAGTACTTCCTTTCAGTTACAAGTCTTCTTTTGCTACTCCCTTGTGTCTGGTGTAGCTCGAAATTTCTTTCAAGCTACCTCCTGGTTTCTCATTTTACTTCTGCTTTATTTACAAAGATCAATTAAAGGATTTTTGTTAGTGTTAAAGTCACAGTTGTCCCTGAAAGAGTTGACTGTGAAGGAGGTGAGGATGTGCCAGCATCCAGCTCTGGCTGTTTTTTTGATGAGAGTGTCTCAAATGGTCCTTTGGTCGAGAATGATGACAACTTTCCCTGCTACACTGTGGCCATCTTGCACCCCAGGAAACTGGATTGTGTCCCCAAAGGTCAACACGATGGGTATGCCTGTGGTAATTTGATTGGTCCATGGATTGTAGTTTGTAACAATCATACTGATGTGTCTGCTTTTGCTTGCAGGAAGCTGGTCAAAAACTCGCAGCCAAGGAAAAAGGAGGAGGAAGACTTCCAGTAAGTATACAATGAAGTGACACATTACACTCAGCATGCTGCCAAACACCCACTATCATACAATGTACACATAGCATACCGTATTCATCTCAATAAGTGCACACTCCCTAATAAGCGCACACCCCCAATTTCTTTCAAAGAAACATTCACCCATAATATCAGATAGTTTTCAAACAAGTGGTAAAATTTATTATTATACTTAGCATCTACATTTTTTTTTTCAGGTTGGTGGATGATTTTTTGTATAGTGCACTGTGCACTTATTAAGATGAATATGGTATGTCAACATGAATTCTGTAGCAACATAGGAAAGGATGTTTTAATGATAGCAGGGATATCTTTCAAACCTTTGGTCAATCAACAGGCCAGAATTGACCAATCAGATGCCATGATTGTGACCTTTTTGCACAGACAGATTCTGTTTGGTTAATGTCTGGAAAGAGATTAAACAATCACCTGTCAGAGAGCACACAAAGAGGACCAGGCAGGTGCCCTCAAAGAGTCTTCAAGAAAATCCAGTCAGAGAAAATATGATCAGAAATGGAGGATTCCTGAAAAGTCAAATTTTTTGCACTGCATGTCACAGATAAAAATAGCTGTGAATCCCCCAACAAGTGAATGACTCCCATCTGGCTTATCATCACACTAGATGGTTTTTGCCCAAACATCACTGAGTGGGTAGGACTTATCAGTGTAAAGACCTGCATGGGATCTAGTGTGTACCATTAGAAAATTTATAATCACACCATGGAACCTGCATCTAGACCAATCTCCTGCAACTGAGCGAGTCCAACTATTTCACTTTTAACAGTCGAGAGACCCACTCTGTTTAAGTGGTGCATAGTTTTCAGTGAATTACAATAATAGTACAGAAAATTTCACAGTTTGTTATTAAAAAAATTACAAAAGTTGATGAGTTGTCAGTAGGGATTGTGAAAGTATTTTCAGCAATAGCTTTAGGTTTAGTTTCTCAGAAATGTGAGGGAGACCTTACCCCCTGTGGCCCCATTAATGGTGTCATGGTTTTGTGTAGGTTCTGTAGGGGTTGGACCAGGTCATTTCAGTTTGCCTGCCTGAGGTCTGCACTGTGTTCTGCAGGGAAAGCTTGACCCTTATTGACAGGAACACTTTGTCTGATAAGTAAACATGGTCTGGCTGACCAGTGAGGCGTTAACCCCTATCTGGGTCTTTTTCCCAGAACTTTAGTCCTGAAAAGTTTTTTGCTGTGACAATCTGCACTTTCATCTACAGGTTTGTCATACCATTTTGATCAAGTTTGTGCAGTTTCAGATCTTTAAGGCCAGACAGAGTGATGGTAAAAGTCTTTAAAGTCCTGACTGATTTAACCCTTGTTCTAGTCAGAACAAGGGTTAAATCAGTCAGGCCAGTGCCAGCCACTGCTGTGCTTGTCTTCTCATGTGTTACTCTCCACAGTGGTATTATCTTGCAATGTGATAGCATTAATTAGCCTGAGGCCTAATTGTGTAAATGATGAAATATTACAAGAAACGAAACAAAACAAAGCAAAAACACCCAAGAGATTCTCAACAACAAATTACAAGATGTATGTTTTCCAAAATAGGTTAAAAGAAGTTTTAATCGTACCAGAGTGTCATCCTGGTACACCTTATTTTTCCCTCGAGGGTTACCCCTGAGTCCTAACAGGGCTGGATGGTGGCTTTAACATGAATACTAGGAGTGGCAAGGACAGGTGAAGCCACCAAGGCAAATGGTCATCTTGCTTTTGGAACCTAGAAACCAGGTGTAAGGAAATTTATACTCTCTCTCTCTGCCTGGTATAAAAAAAGATGCTGGTGACCAGGCCCAGTCTCTCTCTCTCTCTCTCTCTCTCTCTCTCTCTCTCTCTCTCTCTCTCTCTCTCTCTCTCTCTCTCTCTCTCTCTCTCTCTCTCTCTCTCTCTCTCTCTCTCTCTCTCTCTCTCTCTCTCTCTCTCTCTCTCTCTCTCTCTCTCTCTCTCTCTCTCTCTCTCTCTCTCCCTCCCCATGCTTTAAAAGCTTAATTAAAAAGCTACATACTATGTTTCGTATGTGATATAAATTGCAACATTTAGTTGGCACTTTTACCACAAAGCTGCCAACAAAATTGTGAATAAAAAATTGCGGCAACCTTTGGGGAGACCAAATGGTGCTATGTATTACATAATAATTAAATTACTGGAAAGTATTACCTACAATTAGAGTTTATAAATTCCATTTACCAGTGATGCTATTAGTATTACGACATATTGATAACATTATTAGCTTAGCTGAGTTGTCATTGTTACTGACGAAATAACAGGAACTGTGACATAATGGCTTATGTCTAGGACCCTGGGCCTGTTGATATTGTTAAACACTGATAAGAAAGTACCAGTGTGGTTTCTCATGGTGAATGTTGCAGATTTTGAATTTGAGTGACCTTGAAAAATCAAACTGACAACCTGTCACTTTTCATTTCAAGAAGATGAGTGCTGACCTGTGTGAGTGAAGACTGACATTGCAAACAGAGATTATGGTTAAAGAAAGGTGACCTTGATCTTGTTCCAAAGGTCACAGGACCACTTCAATCTGTACAAGAAAAGTCACCTGAAGACAGGACTGTCACAATCTTCATGTTCTTGATTAACCTGCTCTCCCCAAGAAGCCTGGTTTAGGCATCTTTAGTCTGTAGCCCCAGTGCAGAGAAAAACATTCAATAGAATGTTCATATTGCTGTAATATACCAGGGTTATACTTTGATAGTATTTAATTTCATACATTCCCAACCAGTGGAATTCTGTACCAATCCGCTTGGTGAAAGCCCCTACTACAGAGAAGTTTTGAGTCTCACTGACTCAGAAACTGACTAACCAGCCCTCCTTTCCATGACTCAGAAAATAACTAACCAGCCCTCCTCTCCATGACTCAGAAACTGACTAACCAGCCCTCCTCTCCATGACTCAGAAACTGACTAACCAGCCCTCCTGTCCATCCTCTCCGTCTGTGGCCAAGGCCAAATTGAGGCCTGTTGAAGATTAGATCCAACAGAAACAGCAAGCATGAAAGGAAGGTGATGTTAAATGCTAGGGCTTGACATTAAGGAAAGTCAAGTGCAAATAAATTTTCAGACAGGACAAGTAAAATATTGAGCTCTATAAAGATTCAATGTACAACTTGTCTCAATTGTAGACTAAAAGTGATGTGGGGCAAGTAACAGAGCCCTAAGTAAAACTCAAGCATTCTGTACAGAATAACAAAATAATGTAATACCTGCTAAAACATAGATTTACAAATTTTCAGCATTAAGTATGTGCTATCCCTGGTAGTAAACAGTCTGACCTAGGTGCCAAAGTTTGAGGTAGCAGATACATACATGTGTACCACTATACAGAATCCAGATGAGGAACAAACAGTAAGATGTTAACTTGCGGACCCTTTTTATGAAACAAGCTGTGAGCACTTTCAGAAGTTTCTTGTGCTATTTCATGAGGTGTCCACGCCAGTAGAGAGAGAGGCACACAGGTCTGTGGGTAGGTGAGTGGAGAGGTTTGATTTGTGGCCAGTCAGACAGGTGCCTTCCTGTTGTCAACTTCACCTGGCCTTAAGCCATGGAAGTTCTGAGGACCAGAACTGGTTGGGTTCAGCTGAGGTAGTGATAGATAGTGAAGAATTAGGCATCAGGCTCTTTCTGCATAGATTCCACAAAGTGTGACTATGCCTGTGGTCATGAGACCTGGGACACAGGGCAAAGTTAATAAATTGCTGTACTTTTCTGGTTTATATTTTTAGCGCAACAAGTCAACTGAGAACATAGGACTTTTTGTCTTTTTTTATTCAGCAATGGAGATGTGTGTGTGTTTGGCTCAGTTGACTTGTCAGTCAGCTGAGATGTTTCTATTTTTGTGAGGTCACCATGCCTGTGAAGTTGAAAGAGGTGATTTTGTTATGGCAGGGTGTAACTTGGACATCAATGGCAATGTCAGGACAGCACCAGGCCCATGGGCTCCTTGTATTACATAATCTGGATGACCTTGATCTTCTGTCCCAAGGTCGCTGAGGACATAAAGTTAAGGACTCACTCATTGTTGTCTTTGCACATGCAACAATATCCATGACAGGAATTGCACAAATAAACTATGATTACATGTGGAGCGAAGTGCCATCTGGTGGACATTTTATACACTAAATGTACACAAGCTTTATATGTTCCGAAGCCACTTGACTCGCACCTTTGAAATCAAGATGCAGGTGCAATATAGTCACGGTGCCAGCAGGACATTAGGCCCATGGGCTTCTTCTTAACAAATTGTCAACATTAGGACACATCAGGAAGGGTACGTGTACATGTTGGCATTGTCTCTGTAGAACTAGATTTGCAACAATCTGATATTTTTGGCTGATATCTTGGTGGGTCAGCTGAGCATAGGACTATCACAGTCCTCTTGTTTTTCTCAAATTGTGGAGGTTGTATGAGAGTGACCCAGTCAGTCCTACAATGCTGATATACTCTATGGCTGTGTTTCAAATGAGCAGAGAATAATGCAATGTTTTAATACAGCAGTTACTCAGAACTCTGAAATCAGAATGAATTTTATTCAACATTTCACAAGATGCGATTACATCAATATGTAACATTAAATAGTGAGCCAACAATGGTACATGTACTGCCATTTTCATCTACAAAACTATGCAATGATTCATGATGCATTTGGATCCTAAGACCACCCATATTGTCAGCCAAAAGTGGTCACATATAGCAGTTGGTCTTTCATGCCAGATCAAGTTAACAACACTGTAAAAAATCATGCAAGTTTTGTCCATGGGATAAGTTTATATAACTTAAAAAAAAAAAAATTTAGGAGAGATTACAAATCTTCCAAAAAGTGTACAAGATCACTGGACTAACAAAGTTAGTGTGGTGAAATATCAGTTAAGTGTAGAATCTCCCATGAAGCATATTGACGATTTTTACCTTGATTTTGTCATTATCCTCTGGATCATTATTGCTGGAGGATTCATTGTTGCCACCACTATCCCAGGTGTCCATTCAGTAAAATCACCAGGTTACTGTGCATGTACTTGCACATAAAAACAGATTTCAAGTCCTGTGCTGGGGGCTCATCCATAAATCTCGATTTGCTTTCCATTAATGTTGAAGGTACACGCAGGCAAAAACATAGATTGAGACGACATTTGACTAACAGTTGGGTTAAGGGGAAGGGATTAATAAGATCCAGAGTTGGGATGAGAGGATTAATAAGATCGAAAATTGTGGTGGAAGCTTTGTACAGTGTGTAGAGCATGGATTTTTTTTCAGGAGAAATTTCTTGTTTGCATTTTGAGAAATATTCAAAGAGTACGTGCTGAAGGTGAGGCAGGGCAGACCGGAGTGTGTATTGATCTGTCTGTACATTTATAACAGTGTGCTGTGATCATCCCTGGCTGTTTGCTGTGAAAACTGCAGGGACATGTGAAGAAATAGCAATAGCAGATAGCAGTCACAAGGGAACAAGACCAAGTGAATAGAGGTGAAAAATGAGGGATCCCCCCAGCAGGTAGCAGCACAAGCCAACAGGTGTAATCTCTTATCATGGGCAGGCCACTGATCTTCTCTGCCCTCTGATTAAACGGTAGGAGACTGGCAGTGGGAGGCTATTAAGTCAAAGTGGCAGGGCTGACAGAAACCATGTGTGTTTAGAATTCAGAAGTGTGCAGAATGGTGCACTTTTTCTGTTTGTGTCTCTTTGGCGGTACGTGTGGCTGGGTTTGTAGCATATAAGGAAAAGAACATCACATGGATATTCAGTTCTAGATGTGTGTATTTTCAGTTTTTGGGTTTTCTGTTTGGTGCACATAAATTCCTAGAATTCATAACTTGATCTGACAAAAAGTGCGCCAACAGAGCACAGTGTTTGTCAGTGTATTGTTTCTTCATTGGACATGTTCTCTGCAAACAAACTGCCAAATGTGATCTAACTTCTGACATTTGACATGTTAGTACATAGCAGATGATGTGCCATAAAGCAACAAGGATATGTACTCTGCCAGTGGACCAGGAATGCTCTGTGTGAACCTGTCTGTAAACATGAAGAACAAAAATACACATATGTATGTACACCTGTTGTTATGTTGACCATTAACTCATTTTTTACCTCTCTGGCAAATTATTAATCAAAAACGTGAAACAACGCTTCTGGCATAGTCCTTAAATCCTGCAGGCGTAAACGTGCATGAGTATTAAAAAAAAAAAAAAAAAGAGAGGAGAAAATCAGTAATGGTGGCAGGAATTGCCTGCGTAGGTTTAAGTTGGTTAATGCCGGGCACTGCTGCTTGGGGGGTTAAAAGTTTACATGTGGATTTTGTAGCACAGAGCAGCAGGGGCCAGCTCAATGGGAAGACAGGCCCTGGACACGTCCCACATAGACGTATTTTGTAGATCCCAGAACATTGTGTCCCAGTTTTAGGCACATACATCATTTATGCACATCCTGATGTCAGATTTATGTCTGCGTCATGGGTGTTCATGGCTTAGAAAGGAAGAGTATTTATCATCTGATGTGCTGTCAAGCACAATTTAATTTTAAGGACTCCCAAGTTACAAAGGCCTGTGTTCTTTGTTGACACAAATTCAAGTGTTGTAACCTGGTAGCTTTAGCTCTGTAGCTTGGTAAAAGTTACTGTTGTTACAGTTGTTTTGTCACGGCCTATGATTACTGGTGTGAAGATGAAAGAAATGTGCACTAATTGGCAAATTTGTTGGATATTCTTAAGGTTCATAGTCTTTTGAAGAGGTGGATTTTGTTTGCACCTGTAAGTGTGTTCACTGGAAAAGTAAAAATGCTGATGTTGGTCAGATTCAACCCGTTACTTGTCCCAAATTGAAACAAAGTTGGTGTCTGGACAAGTTCTGAAAACCCTGACTGTCAGGCCCTGGATGGCTGCCTCCGGAAACCCAGGATTAACCGGAAGATTGTTGTACAGAGTCCACATATAAAAGCCTCACTCATAAACATGATACATGGGCTCTATTGTATCGGAATCAGTGGAGTCATAAAAGTATTTTACTGCAGGGTTTAGTCTCTGTGCGCTGTGACTTCTGTTTTTTTCTGATAAGTGATGGGCAGTGCAATCAGATACTTATTAACACTTGGTCTTATTTTTCCTCATTCTTGTGTGTTTTGTTGTGTTAACATGCACAAAAAAAAATGCACAATAAATTTGCATAAAACTTATGTGGTTTATATTTTACTGTGAATTCACATGCAACATGGTCTGTGTGGAGCAACTCTTCAAAGAAGTGAAGCAGAGTGTCTGTACACAGTATGACATATCTGTGTGTCTGTACACAGTATGACATATCTGAGTGTCTGTACACAGTATGACATATCTGGGTGTCTGCACACAGTATGACATATCTGAGTGTCTGCACACAGTATGACATATCTGGGTGTCTGCACACAGTATGACATATCTGGGTGTCTGCACACAGTATGACATATCTGAGTGTCTGTACACAGTATGACATATCTGAGTGTCTGTACACAGTATGACATATCTGAGTGTCTGTACACAGTATGACATATCTGAGTGTCTGTACACAGTATGACATATCTGGGTGTCTGTACACAGGATGACGTATCTGAGTGTCTGTACACAGTATGACATATCTGCCATGAATTGTGCTTGATAAGAGAGTGTTGTGTTTAATGGGGATTAGCAGGATCCTGAGGGTGGCGGTGCCTGTTGACTGACAGATACAGTGGTGGCAGGTTTCCAGAGTTGGACCATTTACTCTCTGTTTCGTCAGCATAATTCAATTCTTTAGCACAGGTATAGGAACCAGAAATGTCATAGAATGTTCACCATGAGTTTCTTGTGGATGTGGTACCCAGGGGGCACCACTGAGCCGCGTGTGGTTTGTTCTGCATGTCTGCAGGCACACGACCTCTGGGTGGGAGATACATGCCCTCCTCCCCCCCCCTTCCAGTCTCTGCTTTATGTGATCACTGACAGGGGTAAACATGAAAGTGAAGATCTTATTTACTCTGAGACAAATATTATGCCTCTGTGCCTTTAGTGTAACATGGTGCACACACAGAGAAGAATTAACATGTTCGTATACATCATAAACTTTGACCTCTCAGGGTCCCTTACCTGTTGTCTCAATGTTCAATCCTTGTTGTATTAAATCATTCACACCCAGTAACATGTTCAAGTAAGAACTAACTACTTGCTCATACCACCAGATGTCATGTCAACAACTTAATCACAAACTTTAGTGGTCATCGTGCGTTGAATGTAACTCAATAACCATCATCTTAAAAAAAAAAAAAAGAAAAAACCCGAACATATTGACCAGCTTTTCATGTTTTTATGTATACACCTTCAAGAAAAGACAGGTTTCATAAGAGACCACATCATGTTGATCTCTAGGGCAGCCTTTGAGAAAGTGAAATGTCAATAAAGTGCTTTTGTTTGGAAAAGAAATAGAACAAACAA
This sequence comes from Hermodice carunculata, assembly GCA_964020975.1. Taxonomy (NCBI): domain Eukaryota; kingdom Metazoa; phylum Annelida; class Polychaeta; order Eunicida; family Amphinomidae; genus Hermodice; species Hermodice carunculata. The sequence goes on along the minus strand of OZ026625.1, from coordinate 2,403,860 downwards.
TAAATATCTGGACATTTACGTGAAGAATAAGTGGCATACCAACTTGACACTGGCAGATTGGTGGACACTGGTCAGTCAGCGAGGACTGTGTATTACAAGTATAGGTTAGACGCCGCGTAGAGTTTTCCAATTGAATTAGAAGACGAGCGCGCAGCGCGAGTCTTCTAATTCAATTGGAAAACTCTACGAGGCGTCTGACATACTTATACTCCAAAAGATGGGTATTATAAAAGTATTTCCTACTTGAAACAAAGTTAAAAGACTTGATTTCGAAGAGAAAAGCGACAAGTAAGAGTACATAATGTAAGGACCTTTGACACTTGACCTGTCACGCTCCCTGACCCTATTCAATGCTGGTCAACAATAGACACGCTGGAATAAATATTATGTTAAATCAGTGAAGCATCGTCTCAGCTGTTTAGCGTAATGGACAGCACGCTCAGCCGTAGATCACAGAATTCCTGGTTCGAACCCTGCCAGGGACGAAGTATTTTTTTCATAAAAAAGTGTAGACAAAAATTGTCGAAGTTCCATTGCAAAGTCCCGTCATGAGGTCACTTGCACTTCAGCGGATCTAATTCAATTAGACTCCCAGGAGGAGAGGAGCTCTATGAAAATTAGACTCCGCTGAAAACAATAGAAATTGGGCGCTGAGGAGTATAATAGGAAATAGCTGCCACCGCACAATTGTAATACCTATTTCACAATCACTTTCTCCAGAAAACATTTTCTGGCTATATTTGGTTCAGTGATCCAGGACAATGTCCGTGGATCACTTTGTGTGTGCAAATTTGAAGACTGCTTTGTGATATTGGGAAGGAAATAGACTGTCATTATACTGGAGAGTGTCAGAGAGACATGACCAGAAGCACACAAACAAATGGCCTGTCGTTTGCTTGGAAAGGTGTATTTGTATTTTGACAAGAAAATGAAATGATGAACCAACAAAATGACCAAAGCATCGTAAGTTTGCCAAATGTAGCATATGCCAAGTAGGAAATATAAAATACAGGGATATGCATACAGAGACAAATTTTGTGTCCTCAGAGTTTAATTTTTTTGTGTTTTTGTGTACATGACATTGTGAAGATTGAGGGAAATCATAACAATCCTTTCAGCTGAGCAAGTTAGGTTTGAGGTTCTCTCATGCTTGCACAATATTTTTTAAGCTCTCAACCCCAATAAAAATATATGAGGCCATGTGACTTCCATATGGGGGTCCACTTTTTGTCTCCTGCATCATACACATTGTGATGCAGTCTATGTTTGACTGCCAATCCTTTGAAAGTTTTTAGAGAAATGGAAGCATATTTTTGTAATATATATAACAAAAGGTTAATGGGGTTTGAGAGATTTTTAACACATTTAAGAATTTTTACGTTAGGTCAAAAGCTGACAACTTGACTAGGTTTTAAATTTACAAGTTTACAGAACCAAAATCCAAAGTTATCAAAATATCTAATTGGGTCCTCCGACAATGACGACAATGTTGACAGTGGCGAAACAAGGTGTATGTCAATAAACTTATTATTACAGTAGGTCCCAGGTTATAGACCTCATATGCTGTAGTGCATACAAGAATAACAGAAGTAAAATGATAGTGACTTGTTTGAGTAGTAAAATTTAAAATTAATTTAATAAGACCCTGAATTTCATGTTATTTCTCAATGAGCACATGTAATTTGGCCACGAACAAAGCGAAATAGCAGGTGCCATAAAGATAAGAAGTGTGGTATGGTACAAAACGTCTCAAATGGTGAAAAATAGCTGATAGTCTCCGGACTAGTGGCAAGAACTTGTCTGTCCACACCTCTGCTGTGGGCAGGAAAGGGTGGCTGTCATGTGTCCTGTTTATGCTGAAACTGTGGATGTGGCAGGTTTGGGAACATGCACAGTGCTTGAGCTGTCCCCTCACTGATGATTCACGTAACAGTTCCCCTCAGACCTGGGAGATCTCAGCCTCCCCAAACAGCATATTGACATCAGTGATGGTGAAAATTCCATGTCTGGAAATACAGCATGTACATGTATCAGGACTGAGTCGCTGAATGCAGGGCCAGTGCTCACCGTCAATATATTGAGTCATGCTGACCTGGGGGGGGGGGGGAGTACAGATATTTTGATCATTTCAAATATGAAAAGCAAAAGCCCGAGGAATGTATTGATCACTTGTAAAGGCAGACCAAGACCAGTTAGACCATCGGTTTTATTTTGCAGTGCAGTGCGTTCATTGTCTGGTGTCATGAATTCCTGACTGGATTTAACCCAGTGGGGACTGAGTGGATGGTTTTCCTCTTTGCACTCACTGTGACCACAGTGTACTGAGCAGAGCTGTTGAATAATCACCTGTATCATTCACAATTAAAAACAAAAAAAGAAGCATTCAACGTATATACGTCACTGGACATTTTCTGGTAATTTTCAATGGGAAAAAGTTGCATACCAATACAGTGGCATTTTTAGGGGAACCGAAAGGTTAAAATGTTGTATGTCTGAGGAAAGACTTGTACATGCATTAGATGTTAACCTTAGCACATTCTTCAAGCAATTTTGTCTTCTTTTCTGTAAGTAATGTCTTTTGCTTTTGAATTTGTACATACGGCCTGTATTCAACAAGAGGGCTGTGTGAACAGCTTGTCCTCAGCTGACCTTGATATTGAACCCCAAAAAGTCCCACCCTGGTCTAGGGGTACCCAGAACTGTTCCTATGCAATTTCAAAGCAATCGTCCACACAATGTTAGAGAGGATAATTAAATTATATTATATGCCAAAAAATGGGGGGGGGGGGGAGATAAGAAGAAATCACTGAAGTATGACCATTTTAACTCACAGTGGGGACCCACCCAAACTACATCCCCACCAAGTTTGAAATAAATTTGGCTCAATTTTGGAGAAGTCAAAAATGTAAATTCCTATTGTAATCCCATTGACTTACATTGTAATTCATAGGAATGGATGCATTGAATGCCAAGTGCAAAAATCCCCCCCACCCACCCCCCCCACCCCCCAAAAAATAAATCAAGAACTGGAGCATCACTGCACAGTGAACACCTTTATTTCACTCTTCCAGCAGGTACATTTTCCCCAATTTTGAGCACAATATCCAAGATGGTTTTGAAGAAGAATTCCAAAATAGTGAAAACACACAAAAATTAGTAAAAAAATTATGGAAAAAAAAATTGCACTGGGAGAAGTGCTTGGCCAGTGGCAGTGAAATTGCACAGGCACATCTGGAGTCCCCCAGACTGTGACTTATATGACAGGTGGCACTGTAACTTTTTGAATATTTCTTATGAATTTTCATGCTTTTTTTCACCAGTTTTGACTTTTTCTCCCAAATCTTGGAAGGCACAAGAGTCACGTCAGCTGACAAGTCAGCTGAGGTAAAAAGCCAGTGAGTCTTCAACTCTTGTGCCTTCGTTTGTCTGCACATTTATACCTGTACCGCTCTCTACCTCTGTGTTATCAATTACAAGACAAGACACTCAGTTACACCTTAATTATATTGTTCTACATGACCAGGACAAGTGGAAGCTGGGGTAATGGTTTGACTGGGGCTCCTCTCATGTGAAGTGCTGTTAAGCCTTGGGTTCAATGCCTTATGTGGAGATATCAGCTGTCATTGCTTGCCGCACTGTTACAATGTGTCTCGTCTTCAGCCAGCCCAGACACCATAGGAGTGACGTCAGTCTGCATGGCTTATTACTATTACTCATACAAGGTCAGCCCAATCACCTTGCCATCATTTGTCACATTTTCGGCCCACACAGAACATACAAGACAAAGAGGGGAAGGATTTGTGGTTAAATGATCCTTGGCTGGTCCTCACCATAGGCAGTCTCAATTCAAATATATTGTCTGGCAGTCACAACATTTGAATATCTCACACTAAAGCACCCCTCCCCCCCCCCCATGATGTTGTTGATGATGATGATGATGATGATGATGATGATGATGATGATGATGATGATGATGATGATGATGATGATGATGATGATGATGATGATGATGATGATGATGATGATGATGATGATAAATCTTATTTAAATTTTGAAAATACACTGGCCCACAAATCATCACCTTTGCCTTTCCACATTTATGTACCCTCAGATGACACAAGTCAAGGAAATAGCAGAAACATATCCCCCACCCCCACCCCCACCCCCACCCACCCACACACGCACAAAATATTAATTTTGTTATGTATTGCTTATGTTCCTGGGATGTATATTTGGGCCCTGGGGCTGAACAATTAGGTGTGGGTAAGGTTAATTGTGAATGAAAAGACAACATATGCATCCCTGATCCTTGTGGTTGTATATATATTACTTGTGTTCCACCCACAAGGACATAGACAAAGCTTTATATGCTCAGTAGTTAATTGGTATCGTGGCCAGCTCAGTAGAACTCATTGAAGGGTCATAAATTGTATCATAGGGTCATTGTGAGACTCATGGGATGGTCCCTGCAGAAATTGTTTTGATGCTGTACAGTCCTGTTGTATTGATTTTTGCTGCTTGTGCTGAGGACCAGTTTATTCAAGCTTTCTTTTTTTGGTGCAGTTTCACTACTGTGTGTATAATTTTCTCATGCCTGTGCAGCTTAACAAGAGGACTGTTACATTCTTGTGCTCAGCTGACCTTGCATGCACCGACTAAAGTAGTCTTCTAAATCCGGGAAATTTGGTAGACCTGTTTGCAGCTAGCACTCATAAAAAACCATCCTCATGCAATATCAAGGTTCCAGCTCAAATAGTTCTTGAGTTATCATAAAAAAACAAAAAATGAAAATGAAAATTGTAACAAAAGTTCCTGTGACTTTGATGATTGTTAAGGTCACCAAAGTGCAAATGCAGCCTTGTTTTCACAGAAAAGAATTCCATCCTGGCCCTTTTGAAGACCAAGCTTTAATAGTTTGTTGAGTTAGCACACATACACAATATTCACCAAGTTGTCCTGTTGACCTTGAGAGTCCGATCAAAGTCAACTGTGTGAACAGATTCAGAAATATGGTCAATGAGATGGTTTCCTGTTTGTTTTAGCATGAGCAACTTACCCAGCTTTTTGCAAGCAGATGCATCAGAATTAATGTAAGACAAAGCAGGCAAGATCAGTGCTAAAAATAAGGCTAAAGATTGTCCATAATCATGAAAAAGTCAACAGAAATACAAAGTGACATACATGTACATGTAGCAAAGAGACAAAAGTCTTTTTGTCAGAGACTTTAATGTAATTTCATAAGAAGCAACTAAGAAAGTACAATGTGTCAGCTGAGGGGAAAAATACAAAAGAGAACACATCACTGACATTCCCATCATGTGCACTCCAGTGAAAAAAGTGGAAGTTGCCATTTATCTCATGATGTGAGAATCATGAACTAACTTGAGTTCCAATGGCATTGAGTGGCAAATAGATTGTGAGGTCATCCTCAAATATTAGATTGCGAGGTCATCCTCAAATATACAAGAGCCAAGATGAGGACGACGACGACGACGACGACGACGACGATGATGGGGATAAAATGCAAAATTTGAAACTTCTGTAAAAAACTAAGAATATTCTTTGACATATGTCCAGTAACAATCTGAAAAGTGCATCTGCTTTAACAGAAAGGCTTTAGCAAAAACCTTGATGATTGTCAAACCTTTGAGAATACAATGAAGTACTACAAAAGAAGAATTGCTGTAAGGCAAATCTGTGCCTATATGAAGGAAGGCTGTCGCCCAGTACATTCAAACTCTAAATGGGAGAAAACGTGAAATTGAAGAGAAAAGAAAAACCTGAAGTAAAATAAGGCTCTTGAGAGGAACAGAAATCTGCATGTAAAAAAGAAAAGGCCAGGGAGAAAGAAAGAATTCTTGATAAAACAGAATGCGGCTTGTGAGCCAACAAACAAGTATACTTTTCATTACAAATTTGATTCATTATTGGAACACTCTTGACAATACAGAAGTCCCCCTCTTACAAGGCCCCCCTGAAGAGAGGCCACCCCCTCTACAAAGGTCACTTCTCATGCAGAAAGTATGGCATTTTCATTGTATTTTACCCCTCAAGAGAGGCCACCCCTCTGATAAGGCCACTTTTCTAGTGCCTTTTGTGTGGCCTTATAAGAGGGGGACCACTGTACCGCATGGACTGATGACAAAATGGTTCACCATATGGTAGCATAAAACTTTAATGTCTGACATGAGTGTAAACAACAAATCCTAGTGATGTACATATACATGTAATTGACTGCTGATGATAGATCATGGCCTGTTGTATGGTCTGGTCTATCACAAATATGTACAAGTCTGCTATTGTTGCTCATTTGGATTATTTTGACTTCCACTGACGGGGCCACATACATACTGTTCACAGATTCTAGCTTCAGGTGTCTGAAAAGTTAACTCTCGACAAACTTGATGATGGAAAAACCTAGGATGTGAAATGGGAATGACACACACACACACACACACACACACACACACACACACACACACACACACACACACACACACACACACACACACACACACACACACACACACACACACACACACACACACACACACACACACACACACACACACACACACACACACACACACACACACACACACACACACACACACACACACACACACACACACACACACACACACACACACACACACACATGTATATATATATATAGATAGTTATATAGTTTTATATATATATATATATATATATATATATATATATATATATGTACGCTATATATATAGATAGTTATATAGTTTTATATATATATATAAATGTACGCATAATAGTTTGAAGATAGATATTCAACCATTGAAATTTTTCAGGTCCCCTAATAGGTGTACATGTAAATCCAATACAATTTTTGTGGTTCAATGGATGCCCCTGCCGCACAAACTAAGAATTAAAGTTAGAATGACACCTCTGCCTGTGATATTTTTTAAGATATTCAACTTTTAAACTTTCAAGTGCCCCTAGTTAGCATTAGCGAAAATTTTACAACTTTTGCTTATGGATCATTGTATGTGCCTACACCCAACCTGTGAATTGAGGTTGGAATGGCATTGCTGCCCATAAAGTTGTGAAGATATTCAACATTCAAACTTGTCAAGTGCCCTAATTAGCATAAATTAAAGGTCACAACTTTTGTTTGTGGCTCATTGGATTCAGGTACAGCACAAACATATAAATTGAGTGGCATCTCTACCGATTA